>CAUYRT010105562.1:0-88584 GCA_963574885.1 Lepilemur ruficaudatus | reverse complement strand
GGGCGGGGGGGGGGGGGGGGGGGGGGCGGGGCGCGGGAGCGAGGCGGGGAGAGAGAGAGAGAGCCTGAGACGAGCAGCATAGAACGTACCTCCAAGTTATTTATACACCAACCCCTGACAATCATTGGTTGAGGGCTGTTCCTGGGTGAGGGGTGTGCTAATTCCTTGGCAGTTCTGCCCTGCTGTCTGCATGGAAAGACTGGGCTTTGGAGATCAGAGAAAGCCATCAGGCACAGAAATGTAGATGTTGGCATTCAGGAACTGATGAGGTTGGGAGGATATGGGTGGGACACTGACCAAATCTATTATAGCATTTTTCTTCCCAAGTTGTTGGCATATCATTGATTTCACGACTTCTACCTCTGTCAACTACCAGCCATTCATGTACCAATCTTAAATATTATACACTGAAGAAACACATGTACTCTGCCCTTAAACAACCTAGAGCCATAAAAACTCTTGTTTCTAAAAATGAAAGTGACCAATTGTATAACTGTAATTATAATTTATAAAATGTGGATCTGGGTTCATGTACTTTACGTAACTTGCATGAGCAAGGGTGCAAAATAATTTGGGGTGAGTGGTTGAGTGCTGAAAGATTTAATTCTGAGCTATTTAGAAGGAATTTTCAAAGAATTGGGTGGTAAGAGCTATATTACATTTAGTTTTAACATTTGTCTTCTTGATTCTTTAAAGTATCTAATTGGCAATTCATTTAGCTTTAGCTCATAAAAATGTAGTTTGGTAAAGCTAAAGCTGTTTTAAGCTTAGAAATATATGGAAACAATTTTTGGTATGACTAATTGATCCTTAAATTCTAAGAATCACAGGTAATAGCGATACTTACTCAGTTATACGATCTGTATGGTCGGTTTGAATGCTAAATTGTGTGTACGTTTATGTGAGTATTGTTTTCTTTTTAATCACTCCAGTATAAATGTAGCCATAAACAGTCACTGCATGGAGGCAGAAGAAAAGGCTCAAAATACAAACAGTTGTTCTGTTTGAACTCACATGCTAAAGTGAGAAAAACATTAATCAATTATTAAATTATGAGGTCAACACGAGGATATTTTTTTCCCTTTTGTAGAATTGAAGGAAATGACCATTCCCCTCATGATTCCTTATCCATAAATAACACGAAGTTAGAAGGTTTATTTATTTTCCCCACTTTAGTTCAAATTAAGAGTTCTGCCAACAACCTAGCTGGAAAAGAAAAAACTTTGAAAAGTGAATTTAATTCTAGTTTCAGATAGATTGACGTGCAAACCTAGCTTATTCATAGATTTCTAGAATGTGCTCAACAGAACCTTCAAATAGAGCTCTTATAAATATGAAGGGACTTCATCAGGGTGATACAAAGTATATTTTAGACTGAGGTGACCTTAATACCCATCCTGTTACAGCATGGTTCTACAAGATTTTGAAAAACCCTTGTAGAAGAAGATACTAGAACCCGGTTTGGGGCCCTTGCTCAGTTTCCCAGCAGAGATCCTGCTGCTAATAGATTTTTTTTTTTTTTGAGACAGAGTCTCACTCTGTTGCCCGGGCTGTAGAGTGCCGTGGCATCAGCCTAGCTCACAGCAACCTCAAACTCCTGGGCTTAAGTGATCCTCCTGCCTCAGCCTCCTGAGTAGCTGGGACTACAGGCATGCGCCACCATGCCCAGCTAATTTTTTACACATATTTTTAGTTGTCCAATTAATTTCTTTCTATTTATAGTAGAGACGGGGTCTCACTCTTGCTCAGGCTGGTTTCAAACTCCTGACCTTGAGCGATCCGCCTGCCTCGGCCTCCCAGAGTGCTAGGATTACAGGCGTGAGCCACCGCGCCCGGCCAGATTTTGATCTAAAACATTTTACTCTATCATTTTTCCCTTTTTGTATCAGCCCTTCAGGGAAGAAGTAGTTATTGCGCTTCTTCATCTCCAGTTCCCAAACCTTACAGATAACTGATGCTAAGACCTTGTACTTGTATCAGGTTGAAATGCTATGATTCTGAAATCTCCTTCCATCAGCCTAATTTCTAGGCAAAGAATCTGTTCCCTCAGGAAATTTGGTAGGTCCCAAATGCCTATTTCTGTATCAGAGACAACCAGGATTGGCCTATTGCTTTTTAAAAACATGATTAAATGCATATAACAGAAAAGCTATCATTTTAACTATTATAAAGTGTACAATTCAGTGGACTTCAGTGCATTCAAGATGTGATGCAACCATCATGTAGCTCCAATACATATTCATTATCCTAAAATGTTAAGGCCCAGTAACCACTAAGCAGTCATTCCCCATTTCCTCTGCCCTCAGCTCCCAACAACCAATAATCTGATTTCCATCTCTATGGATTTACCTATTCTGGATATTTCATACAAATAGAATCATGCAATATGTGGCCTTTTGTGTCCGGTGACTTTCACTTAGCATAGCGTTTTTGAGGTTCACCCATGTCATAGCATGTGTCAATACTTCATCCCTTCTTATGACCGAATAATACCCCATTGTATGTATTTTTCACATTTTGTTTATCCATTCATCCATTGATGGACATTTGGGTTTTTTCTACCTTTGGCTACTGTGAATAGTGCTGTTATGATCGTTTGTGTACAAGTATTTGATTGAATTCTCTGGGGCATATAGCAAGGAGTAGAATTGCTGGGTTGTATGGTAATTCTATGTTTAACTTTTTGAGGGACCAAGCCTATTGCTTTCAACTCAGAGAGCAGTGAAACAATAATGTTGTTAATGATGCCTTGCCTGGCGACACCATAAAGTGTTCACAATTATTGATCTCTCCTGACAGTGGAAATATGAAATGAAGGAAGCTTAAGTCACACAGCGCAAACATTTTGTTTAGCATTCACCCTGGTTATTATGCATGTGACATCATAATATTAATAGTAAGAAAGATGAAATAAGCTTGATTTTGAGAATTGTTCCAATGCGTACCTGGAATTACATTTGACTGCCAATGACATAGACCTGAAATAATAGAGGTTTTTATTCTTGAACACAAAAATTCTCAACCTCAGAATTATTGACATTTTGAGTGGGGCAATTCTTTGTTGTAGAAGGCTTTCCTGTGCGTTATAGAATGTTTAGCCTCGTCCTTGACCCTTACCCACTAGATGCCATTAACATCCCCCTTGAATTTTTGACAATAAAAAATGTCTCCAGACATTGCCCAATGTCCCCCAGAGGCAATGTGAAAGAAGTCCAAGGCAGCTTTGGTGGCTCCACGGTATCACTAATATCCTAGGCTCTTTCTATTTTTTTTTTTTAACTCTGCCATGTGTGACTGTTACCCTCAAGGTCATCTGATGGTGGGAAGATGTCTTTTGCAGTTCCAGCTATAAATTTAAGGCAAGAAAAAGAAGATGAGTCAGGCCCCTGTGAAGAGATTTCCCAAAGTCCTGCCGAAGGATTTGTGTTTATATTTCATTGGCCACCTTTATCTGCAATGGAAAATTATACAAATGTTTTATTGCTGGAATCATCACCACACACAACAGAATAATTGTTCTGTTACCAAGGAAAAAGTGAAGGATGTATATTGCACAACTAGCAGTCTCAGTCACAACATAGTAGATTCATTTCTGATAGTTGAGACCATGAGAGAAGATCACACCCTGATGGGGGGTGATAGCTTCTTCACTGAAGGCAATGGATGTTCACAGCCTTTGCTCCTTGGAAAGAGGTTTATCCTAGGACAGGAAAGAAGATGGGCTATTGTCTTGGTATAGAAAGGGCTTTAAACTGGCTTAGCTTCTAAGGCATAAAGAGGATCAATGTAATTTTGGTGATGTAAATCCAGTTCCCTTGGATACAGGGAGACAGATTGGTCAACCCTTTTCCTTCATTTGTCACTGAAGGCAAAGGTAGCAGCAGGAGCAACATGCCCACAAGGATATAGCCAGGCAGAAATTTTCAAGCCTCCAGTCTCAAGTGAGTGTGTCTGAGCTCCAGTCCCATCAGCAGTATCTCCAAACCTGAGGCTAGAATGAGAATTAGCAGCAGTCACCAGCATATGTAGCTATGTGAGACAGAGTGATGGTCTCACAAAGATAAAGATCATCAGTACTCAGGCTAGACGTACGGCAACTGGATGGGAAGGCCAGAACAGAAGTGAAGGGACAACTCTTTATAGAGAGCTCTGTTTTCAGACTGCAAAAGATTGCTGGGACTCTAAAGTAGGTCTGTGGTGAATAGGGATTATGCTTAGAGTATATAAAGAGACATAACTTTATTGTCACTGGTGAGTAAGGCTGGTGTGGTGGGTTAAATTGTGCCCCTCCAAAAGATATGTTGAAGTCCTAAACCACAAAACCTGTGAATGTGACCTTATTAGGAAATAAGGAAATAAAGCAATTATGAAATAAAAGTCTTTGCCCATTTAATCAAGTTAAAATAAGATCATAACTCTATTATGGTGGGCCTAATCTGACTTGTGTTCTTGTAAGAAGAGAAAACAGAAACACATACACAGAGACATAGGAGAGAATGCCATGCAAAGACAGAGATTGGAGTGATTAATCTATATGTCAAGGAATGCTAAGGATTTCTGGAGAGCAGCAGGAGCTAAGAGAGAAGCATGGAATAGGCTCTCCCTCAGAGCCTCTAGAAGGAGTCAACCTTTTGAACACCTTGTTTTTTGATTTCTGGCCTCCAGAACTGTGAGAGAATAAATTTGTGTTGTTTTATGCCACCCAGTTTGCAATACTTTGTTATGGCAGCCCTAGGAAACTAATATAGCTGAGACACATGTCTGACACGCATAAAAGAAAAACTTGCATTTACTCAGAAAATGTCTTGTTGCATTTGTCTTTTATATGTTGTTTAATGTCAATTATTGTGATGGGCAGTACAGACTCATCTCATTAACTTTCCTCTAAAATACCCTAAGCTATTTCATCTGTGGGAGCTTCTAACGAATGCTTCTTTGATAACATTTATTGAATAAGCTTCTACCTCAGGCATTTTCCATGAGATGCTATACCTAAAAGCACTTTATCAATGATAAAATGCTATATGATTGTTAGTTATGATTGTGTTGTCAGTTGAGTTTTGTAATTGTGCACCTTAAAAATAAGTGGTCAGAGGAATGTCAACAAATGTAGTTAGATTTTTGGCCTGTGTGATTCCAGGAGCAAAACAAATAATGATGAGAAATGCATGTTTAAGAAAGGCCTCTCCAGAAACAGTCTGCCCTTACGATTGCATCTTGTTATAAAATTCATCAGTAAAACAAAATGATCAGAAAAGCATCTGGAACAGGAAAATGCCAAACAGGGCATGCTGGAGCGTTGCTTTTCTGTGATGTTGAAACAGTCAAAGCCTGGC
The DNA here is from genome assembly GCA_963574885.1 of Lepilemur ruficaudatus. Classification (NCBI taxonomy): domain Eukaryota; kingdom Metazoa; phylum Chordata; class Mammalia; order Primates; family Lepilemuridae; genus Lepilemur; species Lepilemur ruficaudatus. Next base: position 83,248 of record CAUYRT010105562.1, on the reverse strand, counting down.
ATTCTGCGTGCTTGACAGATCATTTCAGAGCCACCTCAGGCTACCAGCAATGCGTGACCTGCCATTTTCTGTAATGGAGAAGCACCAAGAACATGCTTCTTCTACCTCTCCCAGAAATAGCCTGGTAAGCAAAAACATATTAGGGCAAAAGACTCATAATAATCTAAGACTTGAGAGAATACCCAATTAAGGAGAAAAAGCAAAATTAAAAATATTAATTAAAAATAAAATGAAAAAAAAATGAAGGCTAAGCTCTAAGTTCCCAGACTTAGGCGCAGGCATATTTATGCCTTGAGCTATAAGGGCTGTAGTGGCAACAGCTCTAATAATATGGTCTAATGAGTTGGAAAAATGATGGCTTGGTGGTTGCATTGCTGAACTCTACAGCTGACAGCGCAGGCAGAGCCTGTGGAGTATTCCAGAAAGATGTATAAAATAGGCACTGCAGTGTCATGATGAGGGAGCTTCTTTTTAATGACAAAAAAATATTGAGTGATGTTCTCTTTTCCATGGTTCAATTCCTTCCTAGGTGTGGCCTAAATCTTTCTTAACCTTTCTGGAGTTCTTTAAAAAATTAAAAGGGGCCCATGCAAATTTATTAGCAAATTCTCTAAGAGGTAGACCATAAATGTTCATATATTACTGATGAAGAAAATCAAGACATAAATGTTAAGAGTAAAACCATCTCCCTTACAGCATCTATCTTTTGCTTGATTACTTTTAGGGAGCTTATCAACTCACTTTGAAGCATTAATAGACAGTTCTGATTAACCATTATAAAGATCTTCCCTATACTATTTGGAAATGAGCTATCCTATAACCATTGGCTACCTATTTTCCCTTTCATATGCAGTCTTTCAAGTATCTGAAGACTTCCCTCCTGCCTATATTTAATGTTCTCTTTTCTGTATTAAATGCCCTCGAATGTTTCAATTATTTCTCATGTAAAATAGTTTTCTGACCTCCCATCATCCTAGTCCACTCATCCCTGAATGGGTTCTAACTGATCAGATTCCCCCCACCCCTTAAAATGTAGTGCCTAAAATATTGTATAATTCTCCACACTGGGATGATTCTCTCCCTTGTTTTGGATGCTAGATATTTATCACTGTATGTTAATTTGGGGTGTTAGCTCTTTTGGAAATTAGATCACTCTTTTGAGTAATTGGAGTTTAAATCACAGTCAACTAAGACCTTTGGGTATTATGTATATGGATTTTTATGCTTTTTAAAAAATTTTATTGAAGTGAAATATACATATATAATTTACCATCTTTACAATTTTAAGTGTTTGGCTCAGTGGTAACAAATATATTTATGTTCTTTTTTTTTTTTTTCGCCCTTCCTCTCCCCCTCTCCCCTCCCTTTCCTGGCCTCTGGTAACCACCAATCCAGTCTCCATTTTCATGAGATTCATTTTTTTGAGTGACAACATGCATATGAGTGACAACATGCAATATTTATCTTTCTGTTCCTAGCTTATTTTACCTAACATAATTCAGTTCCACCCACGTTGCTCCAAATGATGGGATTTCTATTTAAAATCTACTGAAATTGTATTAATTTATTTTTATTATAAGTTTTCTTCTACAAAGTCAGTTTCAGCCTTGGTAGCCTGCTTAACCCACATCTTTAGATTTTTATTGTCAAAAAATAAAGTTCTCCTTCTCTCTATGTAATCTTAAGCATGTTTTTCTTATCTTTATACTAAGTACTGATGAGAATTATTTAATTCATCTATTTAGGATGGGCCTTAGTAGAGAATAATGTTGCCCAGACCTAGGAACCTCCCTGAAGGGTGACAACAACTTATTAATCTAGAATCTAACTATAAAACAGATTCAGCTCCATTGAACTATATTATTATATAGTATACAGTTTTCCATTTTATTCAAATGGATTTTATTGCAATCAAGAAAATATTTATTGAATAGAACAGGGGTTGGCAAGCTACTGCCAAATATAGCCAGCTTACTGTTTTTGAAAATTAAGTGGTATTGGAACACAGCCACTCTTGTTTGTTTATATATTGTCTATGGCTCTCTTTAGTGGGCTACAACGACAGAGTTTATTACAATGGCCCGCAAAGCCTAAAATATTTACTGTTGGCCCTTTACAAAAAAAGTTTGATGACATCTGGAATAGAAAGACTTCACCCCTGCAATTGCCATCTTTTTTTCTTTCTGCATAATCATTTTCCCATCCTTATCAGTAGCATAATGACACACTGTAGTATCTTCCACCTTAAGAAAAAAAGAAAAACACACCTGCCTTGATTTCTCTCTTTCTAGATAAAACCCCTCTCAATTTCTCTATTCTCCTTTCCAAAAATATTTGAGTTTTCTCTACTTTCTTTCTCTCCTTTCTGTCTCTCATTCTCACTTGAACACACTCCAGTGAGGCACTCATCCCTAACCACTCCTCTGAAATGATTTTGTTTAAGTTCCCCAAGTGACTTTCATATTGCCAACCTGAGAATGAAACATTCTCAGTTCTCATCTTACTTGACCTATCATCTCTGTCCAGATGCAATAGAGTTTTCTCCTTCTTAAATCATTCTCTCTCTCCTCTTGGCCTTCAGAACATGGCTGTCTCCCACTTTCCTTTGTGTTCTTTTCATCTTCACACTTTTAGACATTGGAGTGCCCTAGGGCTCTGTCCTTAGATCTCTTCTTTTCTCCATCTTCACTCACTCCCCCTAGGTGCTCTCATCACATTTCACAGTTTTAAAGACTGGCTGTATAATTTGGTGACTCTCATGTTTATATCTTTGGCTTGCATCTCTAAACTGAACTACGGTACTAACCAGGCTTCTCCACTTGAATGACTAATAAACATTTAAAGTTTAGCAGGTCATAAAACAAAGAATGTCTCACTTTACCCTATAGAAAGCAACTCCTCTTGTGGTCATCATTTTAGTAAATGACCATCCCAAATGTTCATTGTTCATATCAAGCATATAGGACTCATTCTTGATTCTTCTCTTTCTCCCATACTCTGTATCAATCCATCAGCAAGTCCAGTCAGTTCTAACTTTCAAAATACACACCAAATTGACTATTCCTCACCTTTTCTACTGCTGCAGGTTTAAGCTACCATCATCTCAACATTTGAATTATTTCAAGTCTCCCAAGTAATTTCTCTGCTTCTACTTTTGACCCATGTCTTATCCTGGCCCCATAATCCTTTGTATACATGATAGTCACATTGATACTGTTAAAATGTAAATCAGGTTATGTCTGTTCTCTCCTCAGAACCCTCTAATAGCTCTTATTCATTCAAAATAAATTCTCAAATCTTCCTGTAGCCTACAAATCCCTACATGATCTAGCCCCATTTCCTTTCTAATCTTGCCTTGAACATGCTTTACACATTGCTCATTCCTCCACTGCCACACTGGCCTCTTTGCTGGTTTTTAAGCACACCAAGCATGTTCTAGTATTTGCCTATGCTGTCCCCACTATCTGAAACCCTTTTCTCCCACATATTTACATGGCTTCTATCCTCGCCTCATTCAGATATCTGCTCAAAACTCACCTTAGTAGGAAGCCTTCCCAGAGTACCCCTCCATAGTTCTCGATACCCTTGTCCTGCTTTATTTCCATAGCAGGTATTACTATCTGACATAAGACAAATATAAACAAAAATAATTCTACAGTACATATATTAATATCAGACATGAAAGAGTTTGAAACAAAAAGCCTTATCAGGTGAAGATCAATACATAAAGATGTTCAATTCACCAGGAAAATGTCAAAAGCCTTAATTTATGTGCAGTTAACACATAAACATTGGAGTTATATGGCCTTAAAATGGGTAGAAATGAAATGAAAATTTGACAAATTAACAAATACAACTCTTAGTAATTGGTAGATCAAGCATCCAAAATTTGATAACCTTAGAGAAGATTTTAACGTCATAATTAATAGTCTTGATCTAATAGACATATGTAAAATCTTACACCGAACAATTGCAGAGTATAGTTCTACAGAAAACAATTTAAACAAAATATGACCACTTATTAATCCATAAGGAAAGCCTGACCACAATGCCATTAAGAATTAATAAAAGGATGATTTAAAAAACTTCTTTACATTTCAAATTTTAAATACTCTGCTAAATAATTTATAGGTCAAAAAAGAATTATGAACAAAATTAAGAAACAGAAATAAAATAAAAAATTGAACACATCAAAATATATGGGATCCAGCTGAACAGATATTTAGAAGAGAATTTATAGCCATAATGCTTATATTAGAAAAAGAAGAAAGGCTGAGAATCAATGAGCTGAGCATCTGTCTTAAGAGTACAAAATTATAAAAGAAATAAGAGAATAATCTTAGAGAAAGTAGAATGAAGGAAATAATACATGGATAATTAAATAATTTATTTTTAAATCGACAAGTAAGAATTGTATATATCTATGATATACAACATGATCTTTTGATATATGTATACATTGTGGCATGGCTAAATCAAGATATTCTTTTGGTGAGAACACTTAAAATCTACTCTTAACAATTTTCAAGTATATAATATATTAACTGTAGTTATTAACAATAGATCTCTTGAACTTATTCCTCCTAACTGGAACTTTGTGTCCTTTGACCATCACCTCCCCAGTCTCCATAACCCCCTGCCTCTTATAATCAACATTTTACTCTCTGTTTCTATGAGTTCAACTATTTTAAATTCTACATATGAGTAAGATCATGCCATATTTGTCTTTCTGTGCCTGGCTTATTTCACTTAACCTAATGACCTCCAGGTTCATACATGTTGTTACAAATGAGAGAGCCTGATTTTATAAGGCTGCATAGTATTCCATTATGCATATCCACCACATTTTCTTTACCTATTCATCTGTTGATGGACACTTAGGTTCATTCCATATTTTGGCTACTGTGAATAATGCTGCAATGAATATGGGAGTGCAGATAGCTCTTTGATATACTGATTTCATATCCTTTGGATATATACCCAGAAGTGGTATTGCTGGATCATATATTAGTTCTATTTTTAGTTTTTGAGGATCCTACATACAGTTTTCCATAGTGGCTGTACTGATTTACATTCCCACCAATAGCGTACATGCGTTCCTTTTTCTCTACATCCTCACCAATATATACCTTTCCTCTTTTTGATAATACTCATTCTAAAAGGTATGAGTTATAGTATTGTAGTTTTAATTTACATTTCCCAGATGATTAGTTATGTTGAACATTTTTCCATATACCTGTTAGCCATCTGTATGTCTTCTTTTGAGAAATGTCTATTCAAATCCTTTGCCCTTTTTAAAATCGGGTTATTTGTTTTCTTGCTATTTAGTTGAGTTCCTTATATATTTTGAATATTGACCTCTTATCAGTTAATCAAAATAGCATGATACTGGCATAAAACCAGACACATAGACTAATGGAACAGAATAGAGAGCTCAAAAATAAATCCATACATTTATAGTAAATTGATTTTGGACAAAGCTGCCAAGAACATATAATGGGGAATGAACAATCTCTTCAAAAAATGGTACTGGGAAAACTGAATATCCACATGTATAAGAATGAAATTAGACTGTCATCTCACACTATGTATAAAAATAAACTCAAAATGCATTAAGGACTTAATCATAAGACCTGAAATCATAAAACTACTAGAAGAAAACAGTGGAAAAGCTACATGACAGTGACCTGGGCAATGATTTTTTGGATATAAGCCCAAAAGCAGAGGCAACAAAAGTAAAAATGGAGAAGTGGGATTATATAAAACTAAAAATATTCTGTACAATAAAGGAAACAATATAGTGAAGAAATGACCTATGGATAGTTGCATAATTTAGTGAAAGAGAAAACAAACCTACATTAGTGAGATTAAGTTAGTATATAGAAATAGATATGTCCAGGCTGGTTTTGCAAATGCAAATACCTTCTTAAAAGGGAGTTGTGATGGTTCTGCTTGAATTCCATATACACAGAGGGGACAAAGACCAAGAATAGGGGGTCTCTTGGGATGTATACAATGTTGAGCTTTGAATTGAAGATGGGGTAGTAATCTCAGCTATTTCTCTCCTGATATTGATCTCAGTTATTCCACACAATTTTTGTCACACTTCCTTACATATTATGATCCTGAAGCTTTTTGGAAGGTGAAGCAAAAACATATAAAATGTCATTTTTGTATTGTTCACTAAAACACTTTCCCAAAAAAAAAATGTGCGTGTGACATGTGTACAAGACTCAAACATTTTTAACATGTTAAATTTAGTTTCTATCCATTATCTAACTTTATATCTTGTTTTCTTTCTGGAAAAAAATCCCGTTCTACTACCAGGAGCAGAAAACCTGACAATTGGAAAGGAAGACATGCTGTTGTTTGATCTAAGTGTTTTCTCATCTTTATATAAAAAGAGACCAAAATAGAGTGAGTGGAAGTTTATATGTAGTTCCTCCCTAGATATTTTATAGGAAAATTGAATAAAAAGAATTAGGGTTATAGTCTAGTCATAATAATCCTGTAAAACCTGACATAAGAGATAGTAGCATTATAATGCAGAAAATCTAAGGGATAAACTCCATTTCATTATACATTTAAAATTTCAGGTTAATATTTCCAGCTATTGGAAGTTGTTGAAGAGTCAATGCAAAGCCCCATCCTTTCTCCTCTTGGGGTTATATTGTGAGAATGAACATAAAAGTATCCAACTGCTGATCTATGTTGGAAAATGTAGTTTGAACCTTAAGTTTAACGGTCACTCCTACTTCCACTTGTGAATCTGGGCTTGCCTATGAAGAGATCTGGTTCTGTAGGGCAGTTTTAGAGGTCATTGGAAAGGTCCAAAGGCCTTTTCCATACACCAGAGACAGCAGGACGGTGATTGACAATAGCGGACCCCTTCCTTTATCCACAAACACAGAAAGGTCTGTCATAAAAATTGGGTAGAAAAAAAAGAATGAGGGAGCAGAGGTGGAGGAGGGCTTCTTCTACTTACAAACTAAGCTGGTGAGAGCAGGAGAGCAGGCCAGCCATCTTGAAACTTCTTAATTCCAGTGCTACAAAATGTAGCACAATAATTGTCAGGCTTTCATCTACCAGGCTAGCTATGCCTGTTCTTTTGGGAAGGAATGAGTAAGAGGTAAAAAGAGGTTTCCTCTGTAGGGACTTTCTAGAAGTGTGAAACTCTTGACAGAGGTTTGTTTGTTTTTTTTTTCTGGATGGGATATGGGATTCCTCCTATGCAGTCTTTCCCCAATACATTAATTAGCTTTTACTGTGTAATAAACTACCCCCAAATTTAGGAGCTTAAAACAACAGCCATTGTTTTTTAGCTCATGATTTCGTGGATCAGCAATTTGGGCTGATCTCAATTGAGTTTGCTCACGTATATGTGGTTAGCTGTTGGGTCAGCTATGTGCTGGCTGGTTTGAGATGATCTTAGCTGGGACAGCTTGTCTCTGCCCCAGGAGGTTTCTCATCCCTGTCAAGCTAGTGAGAGCTTGCTCAAATGGTGGCTGGTTCCAAGAGAGCAAGGCCCAAGCTTAGAACTGGCCACACTGTTACTTCTGCTACATTATGTTTACCAAATCAAGTCACAGGGGCAGTCCTGATTCAAAGAGTAGGGAAATAGACAGCACCTCTGGATCAAAGGAGCCTCTAAACCACAATTGCAAATTGTGAATAGAGTAAAGGGCAGAGAATTGGAACCATTTCTGCAAGCAATCTACCATATCCACACAGCTCCACTCATACCCAGTGGAATATGTTACTCCTCATATATTATTTTCATGGAAGTCAAATAAGTATTTATTGAATAGTTGGTGTATGTTTAGGACCACATTAGAGGCTACAAAATTTCCCAAAAGGCATATAGAAAATGGTCCTTGCCCTTTCAGATGACATTTTTACCCCTGGTGTAAAATGGAAACATTTTATTTCTCAAAGAGTTGACTGTAAACAAATCTGAACATAGATGTCAATCTTCTGGAGGTCTCAGAGGTATATAATTTCAATCAGCTTTTCTATCCTTCATCCCGGGTCATATCCTGTCAAGTAAAGCATAAAAGGTTCTAAATAAACCTTATCCTGTGATATGAGGAAAACACACTACTTAAAAACCTGTAGAAAATTCAATAGCCTTTGGAGATTCCCAAATGTGCAACTTAGCCACAGAGAGACCAATGGCATGGTTAAAAAAATCTGCTTTGAGGTGAATTATTATTTTTCCAGCATATGCAGTATTTGTTCACTATAAATAATAAAAGAAACAGAAAATTCATTGTTCTCATAGTGTTAGATATTTTGGAACAGAAAACAGTAACTCAATTATTTTAAGCATTTTGAATGCAGTCTGCCTCTGAAATAGGGCAATGCTTTCCTTGTGTAATTGAAACCACTTTATCTCACCACTTGTTTTTAATGACAGCAGTAAAATGTTGTGTGATATCATAAATCTTTCTCGAGGGCGTTATGGGCTATACCTTAAGCTTTCATAAAGGGCATAACCTTGTTCTATTTGAGGCAAGTAAAGACAATTTAATAGAAAAAGTAGACAAGGAACCCACTAATGGACTCTTTGTTAAAAAGAAAGAATATGTAACATTTTAAAAGGCCAATATGAAACGAGGTATTTCAATATGGCAGAAATTCTGTGATGTTCTCTCTCTCTCTCTCTCTCTATATATATATATATATATACATATATATATATATGTAAAACACTGGATTTGAAGATAGGAGACCTTAATTCTTACTGCAGCGGTCGCTAAACTTACTGCATGGGGCGGGCTTTAGGCAAACCAGATCACCTCTCTTGGTAGAATTTGAACCCATCTGTATAGTGGAGGTTGTAATCCCAGCCTTATCTCCTCACTAGAGTTGTGAAGCTCAAACAAGCAATTGTGGAAGCATTTTGATTTGTACTATGCACCATGTACATATATATGTCCTAATTATAGGCAGATTTTTCTGGGAAATTTTTTCTTCCAAAAGTAAACTTACAATGAAGCTAAAATTATCAGTTTGATTAAAAAGGCAAGGCACCCTAAACTTTTTAATAATATGAACTTTGAAAATTATAAAATAGTTCATCCTTATTTGTAGTTTTTGCAAGGAAGGATAAGAACTCAATATCATTGTAGTGCAAAATTGTGATTTTTTTAAAAACATCATTTTTTGAAAATGAAAATATACAATCTGTTATTCTACTCAGTGGATTGTTAAGCCGTATTCATCTTGGAACTCAGTTATGTTGACTTGGGATGATTTGTAATTAGGTCATGAATTTTTTCTCTTCGAGCAACGTGCCTCCCTGAAGAGGAAAGGAAAAAGGAGCTTCTCTTTTTCTTTATTCTGCATTTTGACTGTGCCAAACTCCAAACTTTTTACAAGGCATTTCTACATGAACTCTCTCTTCTAAATTATCTCTTTTTGAAAATGGTAACAATATTCTAAGAATAAAGGCTCAAAACCTTAGGTTCGTCTTTGATCCCTCCTTTCCCTCAAGCCTCACCAAGTCCTGTTGTGCCACCTTTCAAAACTCTGTTCCTTATCTCACCAACATTAGGTCAGATTTATCTTTCAAAAATACCGTCAGATCTCCCTATTTCTCCACATCTCAACGGCATCCTTGCCTCTAGAAGAGTTAGCACATGTCCTGCACAGAACAATGTCTCCCTCATTAGCCCATGTCAGACATTGTTACTTGATCATGAAGCTGTTTCTTACTGCTATCATGTGAGAATCTTTCTCAGCTTAGTTGAGACTGGCAGCCCTCCCTAGCAATTGGCATTGGCACGGGAAATAATATCTATTTGTCAGACTGGTTCTGCACGACAAAGTTCAACACCCTTGGGCTGATATTGAGGCTTCTTTGTAATTGGGTTCTAACCTACAGTTTCAGTATTAACTCTACTACTTCTTAGTAAAAAGATTCTACTCCGATGAAACCCATCTATTTAATATGTTTATTTTCCTGATTCCACTTTACTCACATACTTCCTCCACACTTCCTCTTCATGTCATCAAATCTTGACCAGCTCCATCCTATGTTTTTTTATGAAACTCTTCTGGTGATTTCTTCTTCTTTCTTTCTTCTTTTTTTTTTTTTTAATTTCAGAGTATTACGGGGATACTAACACTTTGCTTACATAAATTGCCTTTGCACCACCCGACAAGCATGTCCATCTCCCAGGCAGCACGCACCACATCCGTTAGGTGTGGATTTACCCATCCCCTCCTCCCCACTCCCACCTGCCTGACAGCTGATGAATGTTACTTCCCGTATGTGCATGTTGATGTTGATCAATCAGTACCAATTTAATGGTGAGTACGTGTGGTGCTTGTTTTTCCATTCTTGGGATACTTCACTTAGAAGAAGGGCTACAGCTCCATCCAGGATAATATAAATAGGTAGTTCAACATCTTTGCAGTTGTGAATTGTGCTGATATAAACATTCAAGTGCAGATTTTTTTATTTTTTTTTGTAAAATGTCTTCTTTTCTTTTTGTTAGATACCCAGTAGTGGGATTGCTGGATCAAATGGTAGTTCTACTTTTAGTTCTTTCAGGTATCCCCATATTACTTTCCATAGAGGTTGTACTAGTTTGCAGTCCTACCAGCAGCATATGAGTGTTCCTCTCTCTCTGCATCCCTGGCAGCATCTGTTGTTTTGGGACTTTTTGATAAAAGGCATTCTCACTGGAGTTAAGTGATATCTCATTGTGGTTTTGATTTGCATTTCCCTGATGATTAGAGATGTTGAACATTTTTTTCATATGTTTGTTGGCCATTAGTCTGTCTTCTTTTGAAAAGTGTCTGTTCATGTCCTTTGCCCACTTTTTAATGGGGTTGTTCGATTTTTTTCTTGCTGATTTTCCTGAGTTCTATATAGATTCTGGTTATCAGCCCTTTATCAGATGTGTAGCTTGCAAATGTTTTCTCCCATTCTGTAGATTGTCTATTCACTCTAGTGATAGTTTCCTTGGCTGTGCAGAAGCTTTTTAGTTTGATCAGGTCCCATTTATTTATTTTTGTTGTTGCTGTGATTGCTTTTGGGGTCTTCTTCATAAATTCTTTGCCTAGGCCAATGTCAGACTGCATTTTCACCAATAAGAAGGGGGGAGGGAAGGAGAAGGAGCTGCTGCTTCCCTTTGGGATTAGTAATGATAATAATAACAGCAACAAACCCTCGTGCCTCATTTCCAATCACTGTTCCAAGTGCATTTAATTTTCATATAATCCTATGAAGCAGCTACTATTATTAGCCCCACTTTACAAATGAGGAAAGGAAGGCACAGAGAGGTTAAGTAACATGTGCAGGTCACACAGCTGAGCCAAGATTTGAATTCAGGCAGTTTCATGCCAGTGTCTGGGCTCACAAGCCCTCTGTTGTGTGCTTCTCACTTCCCGGCTCATTGTACACACTCCCTCCTTGCACACCCCACTGGCCAGAATTTCTGCACATGACCATACCTACCTGCAAGGGAGGCTGGGAAATGTAGTCTTTGTTCTAAGGTGGTCATATAGGCAGGTAAAATTTGGGAGTTTGATTACTGAGGAAGAGAGGAGAATAGACATTGGGGGCTGGTCAGAAACCTGTGATCTGGGTGGTTATTATTATTATATTTACTGCACAGCTGTGTTTTGTGACTTGTTCATTCAGTTGGACCACAAGCTTCTTGAAGGTGGGTTCCTAGTCCCCAAGAGGGGGTCTCACGGGGCCCTGCGTGGGAAATGGCTTTCTTTTCTTGTCAATGACTTTGAATCTAGAGCAGCTCCTTCTCTGATCCAGAATAACCTCATGGCAAAGATTATTCCGTAATAAGTCAACTGATACTCTGTGTTTCTGTGAAAGGTCCCACACATGGAGTGTCAGTAGAATGCCTGCGACCACTCTCTCCATTTTGAAACTGTCTCTTGGCTTGGCTTCTAGGACATCACTGTGTCTGGCTTTTCCCTGGGGCCATCTGGGCTCTCTCTGGGTCTATTTCCCTAGCCCTCCTCCTTGGCCTGGCCGCTATGAGTTGCCCTATCTCAGGGCTCAGTCCTTGGGCCTTCTGCCCTTCCTTCGGTCTCTCTCCCTACATGATCTCATTTCTCCCCACGGCTTTTTTTCTTTGAGATGGAGTCTCACTCTGTTGCCTGGGCTAGAGTGCTGTGGCATCAGCCTAGCTCACAGCAACCTCAAACTCCTGGGCTCAAGCGATCCTCCTGCCTCAACCTCCTGAGTAGCTGGGATTACAGACATGTGCCACCACCATGCCTGGCTAATTTTTTATTTGTTTCTATTTTCAGTTGCCCTGCTAAGTTTTGCTGTTTTTAGTAGAGACGGGGTCTCACTCTTGCTCAGGCTGGTCTTGAACTCTCGAGCTCAAGCAATCCTCCTGCCTCGGCCTCCCGGAGTGCTAGGATTACAGGCGTGAGCCACTGCACCTGGCCCCCCCATGGCTTTTTAAATGCTGTCCATGAACTGGTAACTGGAGAGCAGACCTCTTCCCAGAATTCCAGATGTCACAGCCCACCTGCCTGCTGACATCCCATGTGACAGTTTCACCGGCACCACAAACCCAATGTGTCTGAAGTGGAATGCCTGATCTCCCCGCTCCAGCCCCAACCTGCTTCTCCTCCAGCATTTCCCATCTTAGTCCATGGCTTCTCCAGCCCTGTGACGGCTCCCTCCAGAAACGTGGGGGCCACCCCTGATATCTCACACCCCACATGCAACTGAACTCCAAGCCCTGACCATCTTACCTCCTGCACATCTCCCAGGTCCGTCCACTTATTCCTGTGGCCACTGCCTCTCTCCTGTCTAATCCTCCTTTCTCTTGGGGACCACTGCAACATCCAGCCATCTGCTCTCCCCCATTCACCCCTGCAATGCATTCTCTGCAGCGCAGCCAGAGAGACATCGCAAAACCAATAAACAAAGGCGAATCCGACCATCCACTCTCCTGCTCACGGCTCTTCAATGACGCCCGAGTGCACGTGTACAACATTCCCAACCCTTCACATGGCTCATAAAATCTAGGTGCTCTGTGTCCTTCCTGCCTCTTCAATCACATCTCCATTCTCGCTTCAGTTTCGGTTCTGCGTAGCAAACCACCCCACACTTAGAGGCATAAAATGACCACCATTTTCTTATGCTCACAGATCCTATGGGTCAGGAATTTGCACAGGACACAACGGGGACAGCTTGTCTCTGCTCCATCATGTCCGGGGCCTCAGCTGGAAGCCTTAAAGGCTGGGGGCTGGGGCCGTCTGAAGGCGTGTGCACTCAGGCGGCAGGCACTTGAGATGGGATGACAAAGACTGGGACTGCTGGCTGGAGCGCCCGCACTGGGGTCCCCGCGTGTCTTGGGCATCCTCCGTGCACGGCAGCTTCCTGGGAGTCGTATTTCTTATGTGGCAGCCCAGGGACCCAGGCACCAGTGTTTCAGTGAACAAGGTCCAGGCTGACTGCCTTTTCTAACCTACCCTCTGACCTAGTCATGTGGTGTCACTTCTGTCACATTCTGTTGGTTACAAGCCAGTCACTCAGATTGCAGGGAAGGGGACGTACACCCCACCTCTCCATGGGAGGAGTGCCGAAGTCACATTGCGGAAGAGCACTTTTTGGAAGACGCCCTCTGCCCGTTATTGTCTGGGCACCTGTCACACTGGCCTTTTGTGATAGTTCCTTGAAGGCTCCAAACTCTTTTCTTCCTCAGCTACTTTGCATATGCTGTTTTCTTTTCTTCCCCTGGTTAGCTCCAGCTCTCGGCTTCGATGTCACTGCAGCCCCCAGTCTGAAGCAGGTCGCTATTGTGTTCATTCATAGCCTCCACAAACACTCCTCCATCCTACTTCTCACGGCTTTTGATTATAGGTGTTTTTGCTTTGTTCGCTTGTTTAGTTTCTCTCTTCGCCACATAATGTAAGCTCCACGAGAGCGGAGACCAAGGCTGTTTGGTTCCCCGAGATGTCACCAGAGCTGAGCAAAGAGACTGGCATGCAGAGATGAAACCTTGAGTGTCTTCAGGCAGGTTTTGGAGAAGAACTGTCCCCAGGCTATGGACACTTACACAGGAGCTCAACGCTGGCCTATCTCAGGGGATCGAGTGGTTTTTGGGAGAGGAGGAGAGGGTGGGGAGGGTGAGCCGAGGAGGAGATGGTCACAAGAGACGCAATTTCTGTCCCAGTTCTGGTCCCTCCGTCTGTGGCTGGCGATGTCATTGCACACCTGTGCAGCCTGCTCCGCCCCCACTTCCCTCCCCGGCCCCACTGTGCACTCCCGTGCACGCGGGCATTTCAGTTGCTTCGGCTTCGGTGACACACCACACCCATGCACCTATGGCATCTCCTGCTACACGCATCTTTCTCACTCCCCTCTCCCCCCAGGAAACTCCAGAACTTTCCCAGACCTCCCAAGGCTGCCTTCCCTCACTCTCTGTGCACATGCTCACCAGCCTGGGGGCTTCTAAAAGACAAAGGCAGGGCCCATGGAGGGTGCCCTAAATGGTGGATGACAGGTCACACTGCTTGCGTGGTGCTCAGGCTGTCCAAAGCCCCTCAGCTCTGGTGTGGGCAGGATCTTTGTTTTGAAAATCGGCTCTGGGTCCCCTGCAGCCTTTGGGTGGGCTAGGTAGGGGGTGGAGGGTCTGGAAGGCCAGTGGGTCCCTGATTGGACTGCTGCCTCTCTCCTGCCCCAGTAGGGGCCTGGCTTTATTAGCTGCCTTCTTCGTCTTGACTCAGACCGGAAGTTGCTCATTCTTGCGTAATTACGTTAAGCTTTTATGATGGGGATCTGGGCTGCTTGCAGCAGCATTTTGTAAAGGCGGATTGCATTCCTGGTGTCTGGGTTTACCTTCCCTCTCAGTCTGTGGCCTGGAATGCTGGGTCTGTGGGCAAGTTCCCCTGCCAAGCCCAAGTCTAGCTGTGGGGTCCCCCTGGCTGGCAGCGCGCTGAGGACAGAGTGAACAGCTGCAGCTCCCTTCTGCCTGAGTCCCACCTGCAGGGCAGAAGGTGGATGCCTGGGCTAGAAAGATGGCCAGAGTCCCCCTTTTCCAGCTGATACCTGCTTTGGAGGCTACTGTCCCAGTCTGCAGGGACTTCCTGGGCACAGCACAGACTAGGGGGTCCCAGGCCTTTGGACCTGAGCACTCCACCCAGGGACACCCCTGTACTCTTTGCTCTCCAGGTACTATGTTGGTTGTTTGCTTCACACACAGCTGGGGCGTGTGTGTGTGTGTGTGTGTGTGTATGTGTATGTGTAGGGCCTTTATTTATTTATTTTTTGAGACAAGAGTCTCACTCTGTTGCCTCGGCTAGAGTGCCATGGCGTCAGCCTAGCTCACAGCAACCTCAGACTCCTGGGCTCAAGCGATCCTCCTGCCTCAGCCTCCCGAGTAGCTGGGACTACAGGCATGCACCACCATGCCCGGCTAATTTTTTCTATATATATATTTTTAGTTGTCCTGATAATTTCTTTCTATTTTTGGTAGAGACGGGGTCTCGCTCTTGCTCAGGCTGGTCTCGAACTCCTGACCTTGAGTGATCCTCCCGCCTCGGCCTCCCAGAGTGCTAGGGTTACAGGCGTGAGCCACCAATCCTGGCCAGGGGATTTTTTTATTTGTAAAAAGCTTCTTTTAAAAAAATTTGTAAGCAATGCTAGCATAAAATCAGGACTCAATCTCACACCCTAGACAAAATAACGGGTGGATTAAAAATCTAAATGTTACAAAAAACTATAACAGTCTGAGATGAAATCTCATAGTGGGCTATTTAATGACCTCGAGGGTGGGAATGCCTCCCTGATGCCAGTAGCCAACCGGGTAGGAGAAGATGCTCGAACCTACTTATAAGCAGAGAAATGCAAATCAGAGCAACAACAGGATGCTGCTTTTCACCTGTCACGCTGGCAAAAATGAAAGAAACGTGTTGGAGTAGGTAGAAAGAAACAGGCACTCTGATATGCTGCTGGCGAGGATTTAAGTCGGGACAGCCTCTTTGGAGAAAATTGGGCCATATTGATGCACATTTAAATGTGGTCATAGCCTTTGGCCCAGAACTTCTCCTTGTACGTCTCGTTTCTTCAAACCTACCTGAGCAGACAGGCATATATCCAGGGATGTCCACAGCATCATTGTTTTATGACAAAAATTTGGAAGCGACCTGTATGTCCAGTAGAAGGGAATGGTTAAATAAATAAGGAGCGTCAATGTCATGAAATACTATATAACAGTTAAAAGGAATAATATGGACCGACATGAAATATTTTCCAAGAAATGAAGTGAAAACAGCTATTTGCAAATCCATATGTGTAGTATGAGTTCATTTATACACAAATACCTGTGTGCATTTATAAATGCAGAGAGATATAAATGTAGAGAAGGGCCTGGAGCTATATGGCCAGGCTGGGGGTGGGGTTCCCTCTAGAGAGGAAAGGAGTAGCAGGAAGGAGAGTAACAGGAGAGTTTCACCTTTTTTTCTGGGAATTGTTTGATATTTTTTTTTATAAGCGCACCTTAATTTTTGAATTAAAACACAGCAACATTTAAAACAAATTTAAAAAGCAATGCATACCCTTTATAAAAGGCTAAGGAAACAGAAATAATTATAATCGCCATATTTATTGATTCCACTACTGGTTGAAAATCTCTTATCCAAAAAGTTTGAGACGAGAAGTGTTTCGGACTTTGGAATATTTGCATATACATAATGAGGTATCTTGGGGATGGGAGCCAAGTCTAAACACGAAGTTCATTTATGTTTCATATACACCTTATACACGTAGACTGAAGGTAATTTTAAACAATATTTTAAATAATCTTGTGCATGAAACAAAGTTTTGCTTGCGTTTTGACTTTGACCTGTCACATGAGGTCAGGTGTGGAATTTTCCACTTGGGGCGCCATGTCGGTGCTCTCAAAGTTTCGGATTTTGGTTGATTTTCAGATTAGGGATGCTCAACCTCTATTACATATATCTGGCACGGCTCTAAGATCTTGCTATGTATAATCTCATTTAATCTTCACAACAATACACTGAGAAGTGTACTATTATGATCCCATTTTACGGATGAGGAAACTGAGTAATTGAGAAGCTAGCTCACTTCCCCTAAATCACACTGCTAGTAAGAGGGGAGCTGGGATACAGAGGCAAATCAAAGTCCTCCATAACCCCATTTACTTAGAGATGACCTATGTTAAGCTCTTAGTATTTGCTAACTGTGTTTTGTGTGTGCATACACGGGAGGGCCTTCAATTCCAATATGTGACAAAATCTTATGCCCTGACAATCTCCTTCTTCAGCTTTTCCCCTTCCTTGCTTTGGCTTTGATTGAGACCTTTTTCTCTATTTTGGGGGGGGGGGTGGTTTCTAGGACATGTCTGGAGAGTCTCCTCTGCCCCGATCACGAAGCCAGACTCTTGAGCAAACTGGAAGGCCTTTGCTGAAGCAGAAGAAATCAGGAAGACCATCTGGTGGCAGTGTCCTGGAGGGAAGGGACCTCCAGAAGTGACACTTGCTCTGCACTTGGGAAGTGAGCAAGTTGGCAGGCTGTGGGGCTCCACGGGTGATGTGACCAGAGACTCTACCCCCGCTTGCCCAAGGCCCACAGGGACTGGGCCTGTGTCCGGCTAGGCTGACTTGAACCCCGTGACCATTTTTACAAAAGGGCTGTGGACAGCGTAATAGAGAAAATGGTCTAGATACAGAAGCCAGGAAGTCATCTCAGCTTTGAGGAGGGCTGGCCAGAAGCCAGAGTTCAGTAGGGCGCTGGTCCGGGGCCCACAGAACATCCAGGCTCTCTAGGCCTGCCCTCCACCCCCGGGGCCTTGTCCTCACCCCACCCCGCCCCTGGCCTGCATGCCCTTCCACCTTCCACAGCTGCACGCTCTCGTCATTGTTCGGGAACAAAGGCAGTTCAGATTTTTGAAAAAGGAGAACAAATAAACTCTGCTGAACTCATCTTGCTTGTAAGTGAGCGGTTGGCTCTGGCCCCTGAGTGAGGGAGTCGTGCAGGGTGGGTGGCGAGGCGGGGAGTGGGGGGGCCCCGGGGACAGCTTGACTGGAAGGGAGCGGGGGCAGGGAGGTGCAGCAGGAAGCGAACAGTTGGTGATTTATGGCGCCAATAAGCACAACGGCTCAGTCTTGTGGTTTCCCCTCAAGATGTGTGTGAGCGCAGCCCCCCTTGGAGAGTCACCTGTGTGTGCCGGGGCTGCGGCCGCGCCTGTCTGAGCTCAGGAGCCCGGCGTCTGTGCACTCTGCTAATGGGGGGCCCTCTCCACTGGGGACTCAGGGAGATCAGATCCCCCCCCACCCCGCCACCGCCCCGCGGCTGAAGGGCAGTGGGAAGATGCACGGGCATGGTGTGGAGGTGGCTTTGATAAGAAGGTGCAGGGGGACAAGTTGGTGAACAGAGAGGTCTGGCTTCCTCTTTGGGACAGAGCCCAGGATGCGTAGACTCAGAGGGCCTTTCGGAAAATCCGCCAGCGAGTAGAACTCACTTTGGCAGCTGTCTCGCTGCTTTGAGCTTCAGCAAGCCTGCCCCGGGCTGTCCCAGGCTAGGCTTCTGGGCAGCCGGAGGTGCTAACATTTCCTGAGTGTCTGCGGTGTGCCAGGCGCTGGGCTAAACCCTGAACATTTCATTATTGTTCTTTAAACTTTACACCCCCAGCCTGCCGTCAGTAGTATTATTAGCTTCATTTTGCAGATAAGGAAAGGGAAGCTCAAATAACTTACTCCAAAACCACAGCTAGTAGGTGGCAGAACTGGGATTCAAAGCTAAGTTTGTCCAAATCTGGAGCCTTTGCTTTTAAATACCACACCTGATGGATCTCAAGTTATCTTAAGAACCAAGGAACCCTAGCATACTTCTATGCTTAGTGGCTGAGTTTGCTAAAGGGCAGGCCTGGTGGGGGGGGGGGAGGGTAGGGGCAAAGAAAACATGGGAACCAGGCTCTCAGAAGCCCTCCACAGTTAACCTAGACCACTCTTTAAACAGCAGACCGTTTCTAAAGCCTGTGCAGTCTGGGGTCCACTATGATCTCTGGATCTTTTGCTGGTAAGCAATCTGCATATCCACCTTGAGGATGGACAAATTATTCTTTTTGAAAGTTTGACCTCAGAACTAACTCTATCTGGGTTTGACTTCCAGGGTTGTTTCTGACTGGAGAGAGAGAGTGAAACAGAGAGAGAATGCAACATTGACCTGTAAACTAGTGGGTGTCAGAGTTCTGGCTTCCCATCATGGACCTTGGCCTTGGCCACTTTCAGCTGTCTGGGTCACTCAGAAGCTCCTCTTTGTTTGGCCATTTGTTGGGCTAAGAGTGACCAGGCAGATGGTTCTCCTGGCCATGGATGGCCACCCTGCCCCTGTCCCCTCCCCTCACCCCCCCCCCCCCCCGGCTGCCTCCTGTGCGTCCTCTTCCTCCCTCTGCAGGCAGGCACTGAACAGAGATGTTTCCCTTTCCTCCAGGAGCTCAGGTGCTAGAAAACTGCACAACCTTAGCTTGAGGGAAACACGAAACCAGCCCAAATCGAAATATTGTCTAGAATCCCAAGGCCCTTTATTTGCCTTCTGCTTGTGTCACTTTAGCAGCTTGAGCCTTCCCCTGTGGGCTTGTTGGGGCAGGTCGGGAGAGTCTCTTGCCAGTGTGAGAGACCTGGCACTGCTGGCAGGCTGCGCGGCCGCCTAACAAGGCTGTTCCCCGGCCACGTGGGCCCCTTGGGGGAGTATCGACACACTCCCCGGCGGCTCTCGCCAGCCCTGCTGTGCGTGGATGGTGCAGGCAGGCGCTGCTGACCGCAGGTCTCCTTGTCCCCCTTCGCCTGCTGCTCTCTGCACCCTGGGTCCACACCGCGTGAAACCTTGGCCAGATGGCACTGGGGGGGAGGGGGGGACACAGGCTTGTACAGCCACAGGTCCTTCTTGGGAGGGCCTGGCTGAAGACACGTCTCTGAACACCCTGCAGTTTAGTCCATTCCTCCTTGGAGAGCTTAGTGATTTCCAAACAGCCAGTGGCGTCCGGGTCACAGGAGGGAGAGAGCCATGGAAAAGGCTGCCTGCCTTCCAAGTGATGGAGCAGTGCCCGGGGCCTGGCCACCTCCGACCGCACAGGCCCAGAACGGACGTGACAGAGATTTGTTTTGCATCTGTGACTGAGAGGTTTTCGGGCCCCTTTGGCATAAAGATCTCCCTGTCATTCTGGGGTGTGACAGACCAAAACAACTGGCATACACAAGGCAGGGGCCTACAGAGCCACCGCGAGGCTTACCAGCAGGCAGGCTGGCAAGGCTGGGAGACAGCAGGAGTTTTGGAGTCAGATGGAACTGTCTTTAAGTGTTGGCTCCACAATGGGAACTCGAGTGAGTGGCTTTCCTCCTCGGATGCCTAATCTTCTGGTCTGTGAAATGGGAACAGTAAGAGATTCCTTCCGGGGTTACTGTGAGAACTCATTCGGATGACACTTTTAAGAGCTGGGCTCAATGCCTGCCACATGGTACGCGCTCAGTGGTATAGCTGCTGCCATTGTCCCCTAGGGCTTTGTCTCCCCTGTCCTTCGCAGATACTTGTTCCTTGCTTTTCCTTGGACGCACCTCTCTTTCTTCAGATATTACATGTTCTCAGGCAGCCAAAGGAGCCCTGACGAAAAGCTATCTGATAAACTCATTCTCGCCTGACAACGGGGTCTAAAATTATTAGTGTCAGAAGTCTTTGCATTTTAACCCATCTTAGCCTCATGGGAGGAATTTATTCATTCAATAAACATCTACTGAGATACTATCTTGTCTTTTGCTAAATAGTTGTCATCACTGAGCACCCATCATGTGCTGGGCGTATTTGTTATCTAACTTCATCTTCTACCAGCATTATGAAGAAAATTTTAGTACTATTCCCATTTTACAGATGAGGAAACTGAGGCCCTGAGGCGTGAAGTCCCATAGGTATGCCCAGATCTAACTGACTCCAGCACCTAGTTCTAAGGCACAGGCACTGTGCTGGGCCCGGGGGCTGCAAAGAGGAACAAAAACTTAACCCCGACTGCAAGGAACACCCTGTCCTGGGGTGGAGACAGGCAAAGAACCCAGATCATTGACATACAGCAACAGCAATAGGCAGGGGGTGTTATGGGGCACAGAGTAGGGCACACACAGGGCCTTTGGGGACATAGAGCTGAGAGCATTAACCAATATTATTGCTTCCCTATGGGGATCCAAGGCCACGCAGAATAAGTGTGAAGTTTATTCTCCCACCTTCTGAGGGCCCAGCTCACCTGCCCAGGATCAGCCCCACTCCAGCCTGGAAGAACAACCTCTTTAAAATGTCCAGTTACTTCAAGGGCATACATTGGAATTGAGAGATGATCCCCTACGCTGCCTTCGACTTCTTATATATGCTTCCCAAGATAGTAGAGGCACATATGAGGATATATGTACATGATTATATATAAATGCATTCTTTTAAAAAATTGCTTCTTGGCCTTTTGGCTAAGATCTAGTTTAGAAAAACACAAGTGATAGCACACCGTAGCTAAACAATACAATAGCAGTACAGATAGACAATAAAAAGCAAGTCACTCTCCTGACTCTATTTTCCTTCTTGAAGGTCACAACTGCTGCCAACTTCTTCTTTTTTTTTTTTTTGAGACACGTTCTCTCCCTGTTGCTCGGGCTAGAGTGCCGTGGCGTCAGCCTAGCTCACAGCAACCTCAAACTCCTGGGCTCAAGTGATCCTCCTGCCTCAGCCTCCCGAGTAGCTGGGATTACAGGCACGCGCCACCACGCCTGGCTAATTTATATATATATATATATATATTTTTTTTTAGTTGTCTAGTTAATTTCTTTCTATTTCTTTAATAGAGACGAGATCTCGCTCTTGCTCAGGCTGGTCTCGAACTCCTGAGCTCAAGCGATCCGCCCGCCTTGGCCTCCCGGAGTGCTAGGATTACAGGCGTGAGCCACCATGCCCGGCCATATATATGCTTTTTAAAAAAACAAAAGATGGCATGCCATAAAGTTTTGTATTTCCTGCTTTTTTCACTTAACACTGTAATCTTATAGAGCATTCTGCATCAATACCTATGGTTCTACTGCATTCTTTTAATGGCAGCATAACATTCTATTATGGGGATATACAAGACTTTATTTAACCAGTCTCCTATTAACGGATATTCATTTAGGTTGTCTCCGGTCTTTGTAGTTACAAATAATCCTGCCATGAATATTCCTTTACATAGGTTTTTACTCCCATGTGGTTTATCTGTATATATTTGCTGGAAAAAAGGGCATGCATTTTAACACGAGAAACCATTAATGTATATCTAACAATGTCAAACTCCTGCGAAAAATCCCATCCAAAGAAATGAATCACTAAGGGTGAAATTCTGACCATCAGCAAGGGACTCCGCTTCCCCAAGTAGAGCCTGCCTGCCCACCTTGAGAGTGGCCTTCCCTTCTCTGCAGCTCCCAAGGCCGAGGGGCAGTGGGCAGAGGCAGCTGGGGTACTCTGGCTCCTGAACCCCTCTGGGGAGGGCCCAGTTGCATTCCCTGTGGGCAGAAGTTCCCTCTCTAATCAGTTTTCCCACTGCATTTCATTGGCGGCCAAGAGAGGCTTTCATAACTCTTGCTATCTTTACAATATGTCGTTCAAATTTAAAACATGCTAAAAGGGAGAAAATATTTATAGAATTTTTCTCTGGAAGAAAAAAAACACCCCTACTTTTAAGCCTAGCCAATGACATTTCTGGAAACCACAGAGGGAAAACAGCAACAACTCGCAGAAGATAAAATGGACTAATTACACAACAGATCTCTAATTTAAGAAACTAGCTGCATTCTTCTGTTTTTTTTTTTTAAGATGACAGAGAATAAAAATACTGGTTTACCAGCTTATTAAAAAAATAATCCAACAGCTCCTAACCTTGTCTTCTGCAGGATGACGTTTATCTGTCCTTGGGCACACACGGTGGGCCTGCTGGCCTCAGTGAGGGCGGTAGCGAGGGGTCCCTATGGTGGGGTTTCTTGGCCTGTGAAATAGTTTCCCATGGGAAGGAGCAGGGATCCTGCTGCCTGAGTTATTTAAATCTTGGAGTCTTCCTCCCTTTTCCAAAGCTCTGGGAGTGTCTCCATGGCCACAGCTGTTGTGGACACCCAGCCCAGTGGCCTGGCTTTGGGGTGGCTGAGGCAGGGCTTGGGTTAACCTGGGCTGTGTTCTCTCTCCTCAGCCCCGCCCTTTGAGCTGCTCCTGGAACCCCAACTGGCCCTTTTGAACAAGTACCCCAGGTTTCTAGAACAATTCCTTAGCTGCAGCAGGGTGGTCAGCGAAGAGACCAACCAGCAGTCTCTTCTCCCCTCCCTTATTTCTGTGAATCTGAGTCAGAACGGGCCACAAAGGGAATCTTTTCCTCGCTAGAATTTCCAGAAGCCAAAACACGATCGCAGCCAAAACCTCCCCGTGAACTTCGTTTCTGTTTGGATTTTTATGGAAACTGTTTCTCCCAGACACACATCCTGTGGGACCGCGCTCCTTCCCCTTCCCTTATTTTTATGTATGAATGGATTATGTCGGCTGTTTAATGGGTTTGCAGCAAACGCAGGCCACCGAGAGGTTTTAATGAGGTCTCTCGCTGGCCAGCCCGTGGCTTTCAGAGGCCTTGAGAGACCCGGAGAGAGGGTTCCCTGGTGCCTGGATGGGATTTGCTCTCTGCTCTCTGCTTGGGAATCTTGGCTACCGCGGCGCTGCTCTGATTTACTGGGGGATTTGGGGAAAGTTCTTTAATCTCCCAGGCCCGCAATGTAGACCAGAGCTAACACGGGCACTGGGGAATTAGCAGAACCAGGGTGAGGAATCCTTGTGGGAAACAAAGAAACACGGTGAGAAGAGGGCAAGGGGGTGCTGAGGGTGGCTATGCTTGGCGGGAGGGGGGCGGCTCCCCTGAGGGACAGAGTCTAGACATAAATTCTCAGCACCGAGTCCGGCTGCGGTAGCTGGGCCTCAGTTTACCTGGCTTGCCTTCTCTTAGTAGGCTCCAATGTGTTGATTTGGGAACTTATTACCCCTCTACCCAGACCAGAAACAGGACGCAGGGTAGGGTGAGGGGGGACACATCCAGGGGCGCCAGACAGCCCTGGAACTTTCCTTCAAGCTATAGGGGCCTGAAGAACAGATCTTGTCTCCTTCAAGGGGCCAAAGCTTCCGTCCGGAATGAGGGTGCCCTCACCCTCCCCAGCGAACCTCCGCCGTGAACTAACAGCCCTGGCTCCCGTGATTGTTTTCTGGGCTGGCCGGAGGCAGGAGCTTCACCTCCCAGCCTCCTGCCCAGCCTGGGGATGCCTTGTCACCTGCATTCCCAAGGGGCCCTGCTGCCAGTGGCTGCCGGAGGGCCTGATGTATGCCGCTTTCCCCGGCAGTGGGTCCCTACCCTTCTTCTCCAGGGAGCCCTTTCATGATGTCTCTCCTGGGGCTCCCAGGTCGACAGTGGCTATGTGGGGAATGCCAGAGATTCCTGACCCACTGGATTCCACTAGGGGTGGGGGTGGGGAAGCCACTGATGCAGTGGAAGCCCCCTCACCCCTTCCCCAGCGCCCGGCCTCTGACTGCCTGCCCCCTCCCTTTAAAATCTGCTCTCCACAGACCGGCCTGAATGGTCTCTTTAAAATGCACACTGGACTCTCTTATTCCCTTCTGAAAACCCTTTGTGGGTTTCCAGCCTGGAGATGAAGGCCAAGTTCCTTGCGGTGGTTTATTACCCTCCTCTCTGAGCCACCTCTCCTGGCTCAATTCTCGTCGCCCTCTGCCCCGGCAACGCCAAGCTCCTGGCACGCCCAGCGTGCACCGTGTCGCTGCCCCCAACGACTTTGCTTTCTCTCTTTCCAGAATAATATCTCCAGCCCCTCCTGACTCACCCCTATCCCAGTGTCGGGAGGTGGCTCGAGTGTCACCTCCTGAGTCTGTCCATAAATTGTTTAGTCATGAATTCATTCATTTGATTGGTTTTTTTTTAGTAAATCAGGGACATATATAACCGGCAATTACAGCTCTGGACCAGCCGTGAATAGCGTGTCTCAGTGCTGCCGCCTGCTCCACCCCACCCAATTGTGAAATCGGCAGGGGGTCCTATGTGTCGGGCCCTGCCCATCCCTCCCTATCCTGCTCTGTGTCTGCCTCAGCACACTAACAGAGTCCCTACCCCCTTGTCCCCAGGCATACTGTGTCCTGTTCACCAAGAGGGAGGGCTGTGCCTTGTTTCCTAGAAGTGCCAAAGGTTGCACTTCCCCGCGAGCAGAGGCTGTCCTCCGACCTGTCATTTCCTCCTTTAGAGAGGTCCCTCCACTCTTGGAGTCCATGGTCCCTTGGCTACTCATCTTTGCTGAGGCCAAGAGGTCTCAAATTGGGACTCTCTTGAGGCCTGCGGCCACCTACTCGATTGCGGCTCGTGGTGGGGTGCAGTCTGCACCCCTTCCCTGAACCCCAGGCTCATGTGTCCACCTGCCTCCTCAGCCTCACTAGGCGGTGCCGAGAGCTCAGCATACAGAGGCATATGGAGCTATGAGATGGGATGATGGCACCAAGGGGCTGAAGAGACAGAAAAGAAGAGGTCCAAGGACCAAGGGCCTGAGGAAGACAGTGAGAAACTCAGTGTGGCCTGAGCCCACTGCCCACACCTTGCAGCCTCCTCCAGCCCCAGTGGCCCGTTGGGCAGTCCTAGAACCCTAGTGTCATCCTCCACTCCTCTGTCCACACCCACGTGCAGTCTCTCCATGGACTCTGTAGACCCCAACTTAAGGATATGTCCAGGATCTCAGCACTTCTCACACCCGCCCCCGGCTCCCGCCTGGCTTGGCCTCCACCACCTCTCCCCAGGCTATTGAAGTAGCTCCTGATGCTCCCCTCCAGACCCCCCTTTTGGTGATCCATTCTCCTCCCCACACAGCAGCCAGGCCATCTTGTTAAAACCCAAGCCAGGGCCGGGTGCGGTGGCTCACGCCTGTAATCCTAGCACTCTGGGAGGCTGAGGCGGGCGGATCGCTCAAGGTCAGGAGTTCAAAACCAGCCTGAGCAAGAGTGAGACCCCATCTCTACTAAAAATAGAAAGAAATTAATTGGCCAACTAAAAATATATAGAAAAAATTAGCCGAGCATTATGGCACATGCCTATAGTCCCAGCTACTCGGGAGGCTGAGGCAGGAGGATCGCTTGAGCTCAGGAGTTTGAGGTTGCTGTGAGCTAGGCTGACGCCACGGCACTCACTCTAGCCCAGGCAACAGAGTGAGACTCTGTCTCAAAAAAAAAAAAAAAAACCCAAGCCAGGTCACGTTGCTCCTTGCTCAGAGTCTGTGGGTGGCTTCTCATCTTACTCAAGGTAGCCTCTTGTCCTCCCTACGGCCTACAGCCATCTACAGAATGGTCCCTGTCACCCCTCTGACCTCATCTTCCATCATTTCCCCCCTGTTCCCCCCGCCCCATCACCTGGTCTCCTCGCCACCCCTCCCACCCCCTGGGCACACCTGCCTCGGGCCCTTTGCACTTGGCTGTCCGTCTGCCGGGCGGGGATGCGGCTCGCGCAGCCATCCTCTCCACTTCTGACCTGTGCCACCCTCTCCCGCCACCCTCCTGAGAACTGACCTCCCTCTCCCTGGCACTCCTTGCCCCTCTCCCTGCTTTATTTCTCTCCTTAGCATTTGCCACCTAAGAGATTCCATCTGTGTCCTTCTTACTGATCTTGTTCATTGTCTATTCCTCCTCCTGCTGGAATGCAAGCCTCTGTCGGAGCAAAGATTTCCTTTGGTCCACTTGTGTCCTTAGTGCTTAGAACAATGCCTGGCACAAAGCGGGCCCTTATTAAATATTTGTTGGATGAAAGAATGAATGAATGGATGGGTGGATGGAGCAGCAGTTAGACAGATGCTTCACTGGCCTCTGTCTTCCGGGCAATATCTGAAGACCGGGAATGTTGGTTGGCCCCTGGTGGGAGACTTGCTCACCACTGCTAAGTCTGTCTGCAAGTGAACAGACTCCACAAGCTCAGTGGTCATCAGTCTTGAAATCCCACTTTTGCCTCTTTAGGCAACTGAAGATGCTCTCGATGTGGATGGTATAGTGACTGTCCACCAGTTGCCTTTTCCTCAGGCTGTAAGCAAGTGTTCGTGGCTTTCTCCTTGCTCTGCTGTAGCGCGTAACCGGCAGCAGTTCTGTATGACTTACTGCTGGGACTATTGCTCTTGGAACATTCTAGAAACCTTATGGGCCCCAGTGAGAGATGCACAAGTTTTAACTGTAATGTTGGTGCCTGCAGCCCTTGGCACCCTGTAGGCACAAAAAAACGAGAGGGCCTTGCTTTCTGACCCGCCCTTGCAGGCCGCCTTAGAGGAGACTTTTGCCTTAACCCAGTGAGCATTCCAATTTCAAGGTGAAGTGCTTAATTTACCTAAAGGTATGGTCCTAAATGACATTCACTGAGCCAGGGTTCGCAGTTTGCGCATCCATAAAATGGGGCCAGTGATATTGACCTCACAAGGTTGTTGTGAGGAATAAATGAGCAACATAAATTGTGAAATCTATAAAAATGTCTTGTTTTATTATTGTTGATGAGGCAGACTCCCTAGGGAGAATGTGCTTCTCTGTAGGATGGAGGACCTAGAAGAATTTGGTACCTTTCTGGCAAGACCCTGAAGTTTGCGGAAGCCTCCTCTGCTCACATTTGGGACTCAAGGTTGGCTCGATGTCCAACCTGCTGTGACTGGAGGGTGGCTTCTCTTTCCTGATGGGCTACTGGGGTCTCCAGCTGGTTTCTGATGTGGAAATGGCGTGTGGGAAGGGAACGACTGCGGACCTTTCCTAGGTGTTCTGTGTTATTCATCTGCATCTTCTGGCAAGCTGAGAGTTTATTAACCAGCGAGGGGACTATCAAATCCAAGCCTGCTCTTGCTCACTGAGAAAAGAAGGAACGCGAGGAAGCAGCCTGTGGGAGTGGAGAGAGCCTCGGCCAGGGCGTCTGGAGATTAGGGCTTAGCTCTAATTTCTCCCCTCCACTTCGTCAATGTTAGGCATGGCAGGCGACCTTGCTAGGCCACAGCTGCCTGTCTGTAAAGCGAGGAGCTTGGAATAGATGATTCAGTTCTGAGATGGTATGATCTTATACCTGTGACTTTTACATGATAACTATTTCCAACCTGGAAATAAAAATCTGGCTACTGTTCTCTCGTTTCAAAGTGGTTGCCCATTATTTTGAATTTTTGGGGGGTGTCTCACCTGCAGCCCTTCCAGTATATACCCAAGGCCTCTTGTGTCTCTGCCTAAGGGTATTTTCTAGTCCTGGGCCTGGGACGCACCAGTTCAGGAAGGAGTAAACTCTTGATCAGTGTGGAATCCACCGGTGCGTCAGTGCCCCACCTTTCAGACCCTTTGGTGGGACAATTCCGTGGTGTGCACTCTACACTCTCCCGAGGCCCCCTGAGGGCCTAAGCCCCGATTGCCCACCCAAAACCCCCACTCATCAATGCACCCTCTACTGGCCTCCTCCCTCTCCAGGTCATCTCCTGCTGTGGGCTAAAGTGTGTCCCTTCCAAATTCTTATGTCGGCCGCTTGAAGTGGCTCACGCCTGTAATCCTAGCACTCTGGGAGGCCGAGGTGGGAGGATCGCTTGAGCTCAGGAGTTCAAGACCAGCCTGAGCAGGAGCAAGACCCCATCTCTACCAAAAAAAATAGAAAGAAATTAATTGGCCAACTAAAAATACATAGAAAAAATTAGCCGGGCATGATGGCGCATGCTTGTAGCCCCAGCTACTCGGGAGGCTGAGGCAGGAGGATCACTTGAGCCCAGGAGTTTGAGGTTGCTGTGAGCTAGGCTGATGCCACAGCACTCTAGCCCGAGCAACAGAGCACGACTCTGTATCAAGAAAGAAAAAATTCATATGTTGAAGCCCTAACTCCCAGGACCTCACAATGTGACTGTAGTTGGGCCTTTAAAGAAGTGATTAAGTTAAAATGAGGCCGTTAGAATGAGGCACCCCAACCCAATCTGACTGATTGGTGTCCTTCCTTACAAGAAGAGGAAATTTGGACACAAAAAGAGACACTAAGTGCATGTGCACAGAGGGACGGCAATGTGAAGGGGACAGTGAGAAGGCAGCCATCTGCAAGTCAAGAACAGAGGCCTCAGAGCAATCCAAACCTACTGGCACCTTGATCTTGTACTTGCAGCCTTCAGAACTGGGAGAAAACTAATTTCTGTGGCTTAAGCCACCCAGCCTGTGGTATTGTGTTATGGCAGCCCGAGCAAACTAATATACCTCCCGGATAAGTTACCCAGGCCAGCATCCTCGGTTCAGAGTCTGCTTTTGGAGGGAAAGAAAATTAAGACATCATCTCTCAGGGACAAAAGGTCAGTGCTACACAAAGGTCTGTATGGTCTTATTTTGAGCATTAAAGATCCAGTCCCCATGGCTGAGCCTGAGAGCAGTTTGTAGAGAAACCAGCTCATCCTCCCTTGGCAGAAAAGCAGACAAAGAATCAGAGACCTGAAATAGGTCAAAAACATTGTCATATTCACCTTCTCACATTAGGATTTGGGGTCAGTTCACCGAGAGGAGCTGCAATCACGTGGAGAAGTATACACCAGGAGTCAGGGCTGGGCTAATGCACATTACGCAGCGCATGAATACAAATGCTTTTATTCACGTGAAATTGCTTCAGAATGAAGGGCTGCTCGAAAACTGACCCCCAAATGGAGCATTTGTGTTACGAAATAAAATTGCATCTCTTCGGTTCTGAGAAAAATGCATATTGCCCTCGTCTGAAATGTGGTGATAATTATATGCCACATTATTCATCCTGTGTCATTTCTGGTCACATTCAGCATTTGGCACAGAGGCAATTTAGGGTGTGCTCGAAACAAAGGCAGTCACGCAAAGGCACCGGGAACGTATTCCAGGCAGTCAAGGTAACTGGCACAGCGCATAGAACCTCAAGGTTCGCCCTCTTTGAGGATGCGCAACTGTAACTCCGACTGTTCTCCCTGTAGGAGGGCCGACTTCGACATGCTTTTAGGGAAAAGAGAAGAGAGAAAAATGTGAAAAGGAAATCAAGTCAACTAATGCACTGATATCAAAGGATGAGGTGTGTGTGTGTGTGTGAGGCTGGGAAAGTCAGGGTCACCTGCTCCGGCCCGAGAAGACTTGGGGGTGAGGGGAGTGTAGTTATTAGCGCAGTAGTGTGAGGGTATTAGTTACAAGCTGTGTCAGTTGTCTGTTGCTGCATAACAAATTACCCCAAAACTTAGCAGCTTAGAATAATCAACACTTGTCATCCCTCACAGTTTCTGGGGGGTCAGGAATCTGGAGTGGTTTAGCTGGGTGGCTCTGGCTCACAGTCTCTTCTGAAATGCAGTCGGTACGTCCACCGGGGCTGCAGTCATCTGAAGGTTTGCCTGGGGCTGGGGGATCTGCTTTCAAGATGGCTCCCTCCCGCGGCTGTTGGCAGGGGGCCTCGGAAGATCCGTTTCCAAGCTCAATCGTGTGGTTGCTGTCAGCCCTTTGTTCCTTGCCATGTGGGTCTCTGCATAGCCTGCCAGTGTCCTTGTGACATGTCAGCTGGTGACCTGAGGGAGAGAGAGTGAGTCAGAGAGAGCCCAAGACAAAAGTCATAGTCTTTGTAACCCCATCTCAGAAGTGCCATCCTGTCACTTCTGCTCTATTCTATTTGTTAGAAGCAAGTTCCTCAGTCTAGCCCACACTCAAAGGGAGGAGATCCCCCAAGGGCATGAATACCAGGAGGTGGGGGTCATTGGGGACCATCTTAGAGGCTGCCTACCACAGAGGGCAGGCAGGCTCTTGGTCAGCTTCACCCACCTAGAAAGTTCTGGGGCCTGAGAAGGTCCTCTTCGTTACAAGTGAATGTGGTGGAAAGAACTTTGTATGTGGGACTTGGGAGATCTTGGGTCTTGCCCTGACTCTGCTATTTCCTGCTTATGACTCTCAGAGCAACCTCTCAAAGACTCAGTTTCCCCTCTGTAATATAGGGACAATGACAATGGCCTCGTAAAGGTAGGGCTCGTTGAATGGTGTAAGCTGCAAAATGCCATGAAGT
Source organism: Lepilemur ruficaudatus (assembly GCA_963574885.1). NCBI lineage: Eukaryota > Metazoa > Chordata > Mammalia > Primates > Lepilemuridae > Lepilemur > Lepilemur ruficaudatus. Next base: position 52,190 of record CAUYRT010105562.1, on the reverse strand, counting down.
AGAAGGAATTATAGTTGGTGGTATTGAGAACATTCCCTGGCATGCCTGCTACGCACCCAGGATGGGGGGACCTGGGGCTGACGGGCCAGGGTCTTTCTGCTTATATGGGTGACAGTGTCCGCCATGGTGGGCTGCCCTGGCTACTCTAGCTTCTAGGAGGGGCCAGAGCAGCGAAAGCCTGAACAGTCACTAAGTAACCAGCCACTGCGTGATGGTGCTCTGAGGACCTTAGCCCACGTGGACAGCAGACGGTGACCAGCGAGCCACAGCCCCTGAAAGCCAACGCCTGTCTTTCCCATCTCCTCAGACGCTGTGGGTCTCCAACTCTCCTCAACCAGCCAGAATGTGCAAGAAAACCCTTTAATACTTTGGTACTTTCCCACTGATATTTTCATTTCTGGTTCTGAGTATTTTAGATTTCCTCTGCTGAGAAATAAATCAATAAAATTTCCCTGTCGTGTGAGATCCTGTGGGCCAGAGGTCTTTGGGAGATGAGAGGAAGGCCGGCAGCCCCTGCGCGGGGCCCGAACCGCGGCCCCGGCCTGTCTCCTCACCCGCGGCCGATGGCAGCGGGCAGCCTTGAGCCCCTTTGGAGGAAGGGCTTTTGGCCTCTGGGACGGCTGCCGGTGGCCTCCCTGGAGCTCCCGTCATGCTCTGGGGTGTGCTGTCCAGGGGCAATGCTGAAGAAAGCCGGGAGTGACTTGAGAGGCAGGGTAATCTCGGTTCGTCCCCAGCTCTGTCACTTATTAGCTTTGGGGCCAGATGGCAGCTCCCTCTGGACAGTTCGCTCTGCCTGCCCTGTTCGCTACTGCATCTCCAGCTCCTGGCAGAAGCCCTGCCTGCGATTCTTTTTTAATTTAATTTTTAATTAAAGCATAATTTACATACATTGAAATGCACAGAAGGTGTGCAGTTTGATGAGTTCTGGCAAATATATGCATCTGTGTAACTACCACCACAATCAAGATCTAGAACATTTGCATCACTCACAAAAGTGCCCTTGTCCCCTGCCCAGCCAATCCTCCCTGGTCACCATGGGCAGCCCTTGTTCTGATTTCTATCACCATAAGTTAGTTTTTTTTTTTTTTTTTGAGACAGAGTCTCACTGTGTTGCCCAGGCTAGAGTGCTGTGGCGTCAGCCTAGCTCACAGCCACCTCAAACTCCTGGGCTCAAGCGATCTTCCTGTCTCAGCCTCCCAAGTAGCTGGGACTACAGGCATGAGCCACCATGCCCAGCTAATTTTTTTCTATATATATATTTTTTAGTTGTCCAGCTAATTTCTTTCTATTTTTAGTAGAGACGGGGTCTCGCTCTTGCTCAGGTTGGTCTCGAGCTCCTGAGCTCAAACGATCCACCCTCCTCTGCCTCCCAGAGTGCTAGGATTACAGGCGTGAGCCACCACGACCGGCCATTTTTTTTTTTTTTTTTTTTTTTGAGACAGGATCTTTTGCTCTGTCTCCCAGGCTAGAATGCAGTGGCATCATCGTAGCTCACTGCAACCTCAAACTCCTGGGCTCAAGCGATTCTCCTGCCTCAGCCTCCCGGGTAGCTCGGACTACAGGGACACACTGCCACGCCTGGCCAATTTTTTTCTGTTTTTTGTAGAGATGGGGGTCTCTCTCTTGGTCAGGCTGGTCTTGAACGCCTGGCCTTAAGCAATCTTCCTGCCTTGGCCTCCCAGAGGGCTAGGATTACAGACATGAGCCACCGCGCCCAGCCGATAAATTAGTTTTGTCTCTTCTGGGTTTGTATAAATGGATTGTACGGCATGTGCTGTCTTGTCTTTCTCTTCTTTTGCTTGACATACCATCTGTGAAATTCATTCACGCTGTTGAGAGTATCAGTAGCACTTTCCTTTGTCTTGCTGAGTAGTATTCCGTTATTTGTGTATCTAGTCACCAGTGGATGGATGTGTGAGTTGACTCCAGTTTGGAGCTATTACAAATCTAGTTTCTATGAGCATTCCTGTGCTAGCGTTTTTATGGACATATGCTCTTATTTCTCTTGGGTAACTACTCAGGAGTGTAATTATTGGGTGGCAGGGTAGTTAGACGTTAAACTTTGTACAAAACTGCCTGACTGTTGCTCAAAGTGGCTGTGCCGCTTTATACTCCTGCCTGGCAGTTGAACCTTGAGAGGAAGGACGGAGACACCAGAATGCTGACAGCTTGTCGTTTGTCCCTGGGTCTGCCCTGGCTCCTGCAAACACCAAGCTTTCTTCTTCTTTAGATTTCTGATCTGTCATGCCAACTTCCCATCATCTTCCAGTCAATTCCCTTTCGCCCAAGTTAATCAGAAGTTGCAATCAAAGGACTCTACATAACTGATACAGTGCCTGGCACATAGTAGGTCCTTGATGAGCTATAATTGCTCTTGTATTAGTACTATAGAGCCTAAAGAGTCATGGGGCAGGGAGAGGGCGGGGCTAGGCTTTGAGATTCCGAGTGCATTGGGCGCAGATGGGTGCAGCTGCAAAGGGGAGAGTTCTAAGATACCTGGACGTGCAAATGTCGTTGTGCCACTCAAGTCTGGGGCAAAGGCCTTTTTCATTTGGTACTTCGGTCCTTTTTAGTGTGAACCGAAGAGCTTCAAGAGGTGCTTGCTCCTCGGGAAGGGGAGAAGGTTTCTGAGGCTTCCTGCTTGCCATTTTCTTGTCCCACAGCTTGAAGGAGGGGGCGGGAAGACTCTGGCAGGCCCCACTCCCTGACACCACTGTTCGAAACCTGCCTTCGCTGTGCCTGCCGGGGTGTGTGGAAGCACCGGCTGCTCTTGATTTGTGGGATGAGGAAAAGCCCCCACACCTTTCAGACCTCTTTATGGCTGCAATGTTCTGGCCAACACGGACTGTAATCCACCAGAGGGGAAATCCACTCCCACTGAGAAATGATTTTTTTTCCGTATAAATTCTTAAAAGAAAATGAAGGAAAACAGGCTTTTTTGGTCATTTCAACCCCTTTGGAAATGTTGGTAGGAAAGTACTGAGTAAGAGAAAAAGTTGTTCACGGATATGCGAGCACTGGAGTGAGAGTTCAGGGATGGGGTCCTATTCTGGGCTCTGCCACTCAGTCTTGGTGTGACAGTTGCCAAGGTCCTGCCCTCTCTGGGTCCCAGTTTCCTCCTCTATGAAATGCAGAGCTGACCAGGAGGATCTCTGGGAACTGACATTTTCTGCGTCTATGTTTATTCCCTCCTGGGTCACGTTGGTGGTCTTCATGTCGATGGAACAGTATGGAAAGGGCATGCTTGCGTGGTGTGTACTAGCCTGGACCCCCTGTGCATTTTGGGGAGCTAGTTGCTCGAAGCAGAGGAACTGCATTCAGCAGAACATGGACGGGGCCAGATTTAAGCCGGCTTTGCCGTTCTTATTAATACTTGCATGTTGCCCAGCTGGGGCTGTTTTAGAACAGGCCCCGGGTATAGCTTCATTCCCTGGCCAGCCCAGCCCTGAGTCTGGCTCTGCAGGGTGGACAAGCAGCTGGCTGGGGTCTGGTCTGTGGGATGCTGGCTTCTGCATTTTTGCCAGATCTCTTTTTTCCTTTTTTCAGTTTAGGTGTAACTTACATACAGTGAAATGTACCAATCTTAAGTGCCATGGTTCAAGGAGTTTTCTTGCATAATCCATCCTCCTCTCAAGATTTTGCTTATTTCCATTATTCCAGAACATTCTCTCATGCTCCTTCCCTTTTCTGATTTCTTAAGAAAGCTTAATCTTGCCTGTTGTTGAATTTCATACAAATGGAATCACACAGTGGATCTTCTTCTGCACTTGGCTTTTTTCACACAGCATATCGTATTTGAGATTCATCCAAGTTGTTGTGTCTATCGATAGGTTGCCCCTTTTTGTTGCTGAGTAGTTTCCCATTGTGTGGATGTACCACAGTTTGCATATTTACTGATGGACATTCAAGTTGTTTGGAGGTTTTTTTTGCTGCTGTGAATAATGCTGCTATGAACATTCATGTTCAAATTCTTCTGTGGACAAATGCTTTCCTCTCTCTTGTGTAAGTACCCAGGAGTGGGGTAGCTGGGTCTTATGGTAAGCACATGTATAACTTTCTAAGAAACTGTCAAACTGTTTTCCAAAGTGGCTGTACTATTTTACATCCCACCCAGCAACGTACGACAGCGCCACTTGCTTTCATCCTTGTCAGCACTTGGTATTGTCACTCTTTTTTGCTTTAGCCATTCTAGTGGCTGTGAAGTGGTATCTCATTATGGTTTTAACCTTGGACTATTTTTCAGTCCTAGGAAAACCATGGCTGATTTGAATAGTGTTGAGAATGGCTCCATGACTGTGTGCTTGTAACCTGGCAATTTAAATATCAACAGAGAAAAGCTGATTTAGAATCCCAATTGACACTATTTGCTGATTCTTAAAAACACCAGTGGGCGTCTCTAAGCATGACCCCTGACGCCAACCCGTGTCTGTTGTCTCCTTATCAGCCCTTGCTCTGCATGAAGTCACTGAAGGAGAGTGAGGCCCACGCTCTGCTGGACACCAGCATGGCACTTCCTGGGGTGGAACAACCTACCAGGTCGGTATCAGATGAAGTGGCCCATGCTCCATTGAGGAAATGGGCTGGTCCTGTCCCTTAACCTCTTATAGGGTCTGAGTCAACACTGTTTACACACAAGAACAGGCTGAGGTCCTGGCTAGAGGTGCAGAGGTTCTTTGTGTGACATCCATGAACTGGCTTCATAGGTGTCCACAAGCCCTCTAAAGTTGTATACACACTTTCGCATAGACATGATTTCTTTTTTTCTGTGAAAGAGTTCATAGCTTTTATTGGGTTGTCAAAGACGGTGATTGCTAGTATCCCCCAACATCCACTTTTTCCCCCTTTCTTCTCGGTAATAAAGCCTCTGAATTCTTTTTGGGCACATAGGCCATGTGAAATAAAGACTATATTATCTAGTCTCCTTTGCAGGCTAGAAGTGACCTTATGATTAATTGCTGGCCAAGAGGATGTAAGTAGATGTGTTATGTGCAAGTTCCAGGAGGTATTTATAAAGGGAAAGCAACCTTTTTTCTTCTTGCTGGCTGGAGTGCAGAAGTGATGGCCAGAGCACAGATGTGATGGCTGGAGCTTGAGCAGCTATCTTAGACCATGAGGTGGCAAAGAGGTAAGAAGGAAGACATCTGGATCTCTTATGAAGATGGAATCATCATATGAACTTTGGACTGTTTCCAGAGGCTTTATCTGTGAGGAGGGAAATATACTTTTCTTTTGTTTAAGCTACTACTATCTTAGGGTTTTTTTTTTTTTGTATGCAGCCTCTAAGATAGACCTCAATTATCCTGCCTCCTGGTATTCACACTATTTGACTGCAGCCTTGTGAATAACCCTGAACCAGAACCACACAGCTAATCTGCTCCCACATTCCTGACTCTCAGAAACTGCATGAAATAACAAAAGTATGCTGCTTTAAGCTGCTAAGCTTTGGAGCCATTTCTAGAAACAGAGAACTAATACAGACTTCCTATCACTGCACCAGCCAAAGCCCATCCTACTGATACGACCCATGAAATGGTAAGAAGTACCAAGCTAAGTATGATCAGGCATCTCTATCCCTGGGTTCTAGCCCCAAATCTCCAGAAATGGGCTCCTTGGCATTGGACAAACCATATCACCTGTCTGAGCCTCAGTGTCCTCATCTGTAAAGTGACACAGTTGCTCTACCTGCTGTTGGGCCTTTTCCAGCTTAAAGAGTGTCGAACTGTGGAGAATAAAGAAGGCAGAGGAGGGTGGGATGGCAGAGACCAGAGCCGTTTCCTCTGGCAGGCCTAAAGCTGTTACGATGCTTCCGTCATCCTTGGCTGGGTTTTTCCCTGGTCTGGCTCTTTGCGTGAGGCTGAGTGAGGACTGAATTCGTTTGCCTAATAAATTAGGAAGAATTTTCCGGGGGACGGTCTGCAAGTGGGGAAGGAAAGGGCCAGAGAGAGAAGGGGGACCAAAGGAGAGAAGCCCGTGAACATGGCCATGAACTGGGGTCAGTGAGAAATTCCCTGATGCCAGGAAGTGTGATGAATTTTTAAAAGAGTGAAGTGTCATGTGAATTGTTACTTGTGCCGTGCTGAAATACATTGTGATTACTCTAAACTCATGCACACGTGCACATACATATGTACGCACACACACTGTGCCTTGTTAGTCTGGAGGCGTAACACAGAGCAGAGTTTAAGGGCAGAGAAATTGCATCAGCCAGATGTGACCTTGAATCTGGGCTCTGCCTCGTAGCAGCTGCGTGACCTTAAATCTATCGCCTCCCCTCTCTGAGCTTCCCTTGGACCTTACGCAGGGAAGCTAAAATGAAGCAGCCTCCACTGAAGCTGCCATGAGGAGGAAGCCGCTTTTTGCCCTCAGGGCCCTCAGCTGGGCTCGCGCTCTGCCGCAGAGCCAGAAACTGCAGGCCTGTGCTTGCGAGCGCTCGTGCCTGTGTTTCCTGTGTCTACTCCCTGCTTCTGCTTCCGCTGCGTGTCCACCTGCCCAGCTCCCTCTCCCGGGCCATAAGAAGAGATTGCCCTGTGTAACACGGGCCCTGAAGGGCCTGGGAGCCCAGGCCTCCCCGAGTGGGTGGCTTCTGGTGGAAGTGCAAGGCCCAGGTTGGCAGCTCAGGGGATGTGGCCTATCCGTCAGAGGTAGAGCTCTCGACAAAGCTGTCACCTTCTTCTTGGTGCTCTGCTTGTTTCCTAGGTGCAGAAAACCTCAATCAAGTGACCCGACCGCTGTGGGCAATGGTGGGCACACCAACCAGGAGTTGGCCTGGGCAGGGGGCAGGGCAGGTAGTCTGGGCCTGGGGTGATCACAGCTGTGTCACTCTGGAAGGACAACAGTGACAATCACCGCCACACTGCTGGGCGTCTCTTGCCTCCTGGCATTCAAGCGTCTGTGGACGTTACCTCTTGGAGGCCATCGCTGTCCCTTGGGATTAAGCAGTACCATCCCCAGTGGAGGAGGCTGTGGAAATGGCCACATGGGAGAAGCCATAGAGGAGCTCGCTGTGGCCTGTGTGACAAACTTCTGTCACCCCAGCAGATGCCTCGATGCTCTGAATGCCAAACCTCAGACTTGAATCCTTTATCTGTCCCTTCAGTGTCTCTCCAAAAAGGTCCTGGGATCTTGGCCAAGGCCCAGCTGAGGCTGACCACTCCTCCGCGGACCCTGGGATGGCAGCATGGAGAGGACACGCAGGCCCCGACTAGCTGCCTGCTCTGGGCTGCCACACACCTGGCCTGTGCCTTGCCTGGCACTCCAAGGGGCCCTGCCCAAAAGCCTCACCTTGCAGGACAGGACCTTGCTTCTACCCCTGCTCCCATTCTGTGAGCCTTTGTCATGTTAATCAAACTCTCCAAGCAGCTGAGTAATAGTCTCTTCCCCACATTCCCAACCAGTGATAGAGACTGAAATGCCAACGTGTTAATTACCTGCAGGAGCTCCGTATTAGTCTGCTCGGGCTGCCATAAGAAAATGCCACTGAGTGGGCGGCTTAAACAACAGAAATTTATTTTCTCGCAGTTCTAGAGACTGCAAGTTCAAGATCAAGGTGTCAGCAGAGTTGGTTTCTTCTGGGGCCTCACTCCTTGGTTGGAGATGGCCACCTTCTTGCTGTGTCCCCACATGGCCTTTCCTCCATGCACACATATCCCTGAAGTCCCTCTGTGTGTCCCGATTTCCTCTGCTTATAAGGACACCAGTCAGTTTGGATTAGGTCTACGCTAACAGCCTCATTTTAATTGATTGCCCCTGTAAAGGCCTTATCTCCAAATATGGCCATATTCTGAGGTCCGCGGGGTTAGGACTTCAACATATAAATGTTGAGGGGACACAATTCGGCCCATAACAAGCTCAGTCTGGAGTGAGCAGTGGCACTGATCCTGGCCACAGAACTGCCTGGTGGGCAGACAGCTACTCAGGAACCCAGGCCCTGGGTCTAAAGGTTGCTGGGCTCTGGCAGCTTCCAGAGGCCCACAGATGCTTTCACGCTTCCCTCATTGAGAGGTAGGATGTGTTGCCCCTTCCCTGAATCTGGGCCGGGCTCCAGCTGCTTTGACTAGTGGAGGATGGCAGAAGCGATGCTGTGCCAGTGTCATACTTAGCCTTTTCAAAGACCGGCAGCTTCTGCCTTGGTCTATTGGGTCCCCAAGTCACCATGTCAGAAGTTGGCCCACACTGCTGGAGAGACCCCGTGGAGAGGTCATGATGCCACATGGGAAGGGAGAGAGGCCCAGCTGAGCCAGCCTTCCGGCCTCCCCTGCCAAGGCACCGGGCACAGGAGTGGGGCTGTCTTGGATCCTCTAGACCAGAGCAGCTACTAGATGAATGCTACCAAGTGACCCCAGTCAATGCCATGTGTTGCTGAAGAATCACCCAACTGAGCCCTGCCTTAATTCCTAACTCCTGACATTATGAAAGATAATAAAAAGGCTGTTATTTTAAGCCACTAGGTTTTGGGGTCATTTGTTATGCAGCAAGAGTTAACTAGACTATTTGGTAACTTCAGAAGTGGTGGAATGGGAATTGGTTGAAGTTGAGGGATATTCTTGCCAGGTTGAGAGAGAAGGACTGGTGAGTCATTGTCCCCTCCTCAGGGAGACCGTGGCTGAACAAGCTGGGCTCTCTGCTGCCTTCCTGGCCAGGGCTAAGAGAGCAGGCACCCTCTTCCCTCCAAAGCTCCAACTTCTGGAATCTGAGAAAGCCCCAGGCTGGGCACTGCTGCCATTCCCAAGGCCATAGAGGATCAGGCGAAGGCAGAGAAGAGAAACTGCCATTTCTTGGCACCTCCAATGAGCTGTGGCATCCACCATGGATGAGATTCTCTCTACTCTGCCCCACTCACCTGTCAGGAGGCCCTGCCCCCTGGGGTGTGCTAACTTGAGCCTTTAGTTGGATGGAGACCCATCAGACTCCCCAGCCAGTGTTCCCTCCCTGTCTCCACTGAGTCCAACAGTCAAGTGAGCCCAGGATGGGCTGGCACATGGAGGTCCAGGGAGGCTGACAGCAGGCTGGAGAGCAAGGCAGTCTCCAGCCCCAGGCAGGCCCAGGCCCCAGTCTCCCATGCAGAGGGAGCCAGGCAGGGACTGGTGTATGGATGTGGTGGGGATCAGGCCTGAGAAACAAGTCTTCAAAGGCTGAGCCCAAGGACTGGGCTGACATCCCTTGAATGCTAAGATGACACTGAATCTGGGAACTGGAGGAGGCCCAAGACCCCATGTTGGTGTCAAATGGCTTTCTCTCCCCTACCATGGGGAGAGGAGGGACTCAAAGACTGGAAATTACTGAACTGGCTCTGAGCCCTTGGATGGAGTATGTACACCTCAGAACCTCAGTTATCTCATCTGTAGAATGGGAGAGTTAGACTAGATGATCTCTTCGGTAACTTCCAGCTCTAAAGAGTCTATGACTACCTTTGCTGTTTTTTTTTTTTTTTTTTTGAGGCAGAGTCTCATTCTGTCTCCCAGGCTGGAGTGCAGTGGTGTCATCATAGCTCACTGCCACCTCCAACTCCTGGGCTCAAGCGATCCTCCTGCCTCAGCCTCCCGAGTAGCTGGGACTACAGGTGTGCACCACCATGGCCAGCTAATTTTTTAAAAACATTTTTTGTGGAGACAGGGATCTCACTATGTTGCCCTTGAACTCCTAACCTCAAGTGATCCTCCTGCCTCAGCCTTCCAGAGTGCTGGGATGGCAGGTGGGAGCCACCACACCCGGCCAAGTTTTTATTATAAGGTACCTCCCTTCCCTCTCTCTCTTTCTCTCCCTTTCTCCTTCCTTTCTTCTGCAAGCATTTTTATTTTTTTAGCACCAACTTATGCCTCCTATCCTCATGGGTCATATAGTCTAGTAGGGGAATGTGGCAGATTGTATTTTCTAAGGATATCTGCAGATGTGACACTCCTATGCTGAGATGAGGGGTCTCTGTCCCCTCCCTGGGAATTGATAGGCTCACGGTTATGACACAAGTGATGCTGTATGACATCTGGGGTGCACTCATAAAGGGAACTAGAGCTTCTGCCTTGTGTGCTTGGGATGCCCCTCTCGGAATCTGCTGCCATGCTGGGAGGGAACCCAGTGGCCACATGCAGAGGCCACATTTAGGGCTCTGGCCCCAGCCCCAGCCACAGTCCCAAACCAACAGCTCATGTGAGCCCAGCTGACCCTGCGTGGAGCAGAAAGGAGAAGTCTCCACTGCGCCCTGCTAAAATTGCCGATCACTGAGCAAAATAAATGTCGTTGTTTTAAACCATTAAGTTTTGGGTGATTTTTTTTTTTTTTTATGCAGCAATAGCTAACTGGAAGTGGGAGATAGGTAAAAGAAAAAATGTAACAGCATGCGGTACTCTGTTCAATAAAAGTGTATACGTGCTGCAATGTGGGCAGAAGGGGAGGAAGGGAAACTTCAGCCTGTGAGTGCATGTGTGCGCGCGTGGATATGCGTGCATGCACTTGTGAGGGGAGATTTCATCAGATGAGGTGCCATGGAGGAGACAGCGCTGGAAGCAGATATTTCCAGGCAGACAATATGGGCTAGAAAAGGGTGCTCAGCAAAGGAAGAGCCGGTGCAAAGTCACAGAGCTGCAAGGTCACAGAGGTGGGTAGCAGCCCAAGGCTAAAGCCCAAGAGGGAGCCAGCTTTTGCCCTCGACCCCCACAGCAGCACGGCTTCCAGCTCTCTCTCTCTCTTTTTTCTTTTTCTTTTTTTCTATTTTTTGTAGAGACGGGATCTTGCTCTTGCTCAGGCTGGTCTTGAACTCCTGGCCTCAAGCAATCTTCTTGCCTCGGCCTCCCAGAGTGCTAGGATTACAGGTGCGAGCCACCGGCAGGCCACCCAGCTCTCGTTTACACATTATTTTCCCCTAATTGCATGTGAGGCTGGTGGATGCCAGCAAGGGAGGGCCCTAGATCGCATCAGGGAACCATCTGCAAATCTCCGTGCAGGGTGTGACAGCTGGGGGGTGGCTTTCCTGGGGAGAGCTAAACTCCGGCAGGCTCTGTAGCTCCTCGATGGGGTGGGGTGGGGATGGGGGCTCCCACAGGCCTGTCCTTCCTCACCCTCAGCCTCAGATTCGGGACCTTCATCTGGATGTCAGCTGCTTGGAGCCCTTGGTCCTTCAACGCTGGGGGCTGCTGGGCTTGGGAGTATCCCTGGTGATGATCAATACCCTTCGGTGACAGCTCAGGAATATGAGAGCGAGGTCAAGCCAGTTTGGGGGCTCAGGGGAGACACTTTAGGGACCTGGCTATCCTACTAGGGAGGGAGAGGGGCCACCCCCTTCAGAAGCCATTCACGACGTCCCCATCCCTCCCAGGGTCCTGGCACCAGGCCCTACAGCTCCCACCTGGATCCTCCCCTGTCAAGTCAACTGAATGAACACGGAAGGGTCTCGCGGCTCTGGCGGGCCCATGTAAGTCGAGCACTGCTCACTGTCTGTGGGCACCTGCTCCACGTGGCCCTGTCCTTCTCCTGGCAGCCCCACGGGGAAAGTACTGTGCTGTTGCTCTCCTCGTTTTATTGGCGAGAAAACTGAGGCTTAGAGAGGCCACAGGGCTTCCCCAAGGCCACTTAACAAGCGCTGCAGGTCTACCGCACTGCAGGCCCTCTGTTCTCCGCCGCTCACCAATTCCACTGCAAAAACCAAGGAGATGCCATTCATTATTCCTTTTGTCTGGCCCCGTGGTGAAGGGCACAGACTCCAGAGCCAGGCCACTTGGGACAAATCTCCATTCCACGTGTGACCTTGGGCAAGTTACTCAACATCTCCGTGCCTCAGTTTCCTCATCTGTCAGATGGGGCTAGCGCTAGCATCTGCCTGAGAACTGTGATGAGGATGGAATGCGTTAATGCATGTAAACCACTTAGAACAGCGCCTGGGGCCAGGTAATGCCAGATGCGGATGCGTTAGCTACTGTGATGATTTTCCCCAAAGCGCTTCTCTGCTTCTCTCTCTCTGTTACTAAGTATAGATGCTACTTAGCCTCTCTATCTGATTGCATCGTGGGTGGTCGTGACTATATCTGTCTCCCCCATTTGACTGTGAACTCCTGGAGGGCAGGCGTGACAATAACTTAGAGCTGCATGGCAGAGACCTCGCTCCCAGCCCACCCAGCCCGGCCCCCACCCTCCCCATCCTCTCCGTTTAGTGGGAGTTCTCTGCATTTGTGGATTGACACGGAAAGGGATTCAAGGTGGCTTCATTAAAGCCAGGGAAGAGGGAGTCAGGCAGAAAGAACAGTGGGGGTGGGGTGGGGGTGGCACAGAGGGCTGGGACGCTGTTGGCCAGACTCCTGGTGCCCCTCCCTGGGAACCAGGGCTCCTTGCACCGCCTCCATGGGCAGCCCGGGCCTGTCCTGGGCCCCGTGGCCTCTGCCAGTTCCCAGAACTCCGACAAGCATCTCCTTGTCTTCCCGGGACGCTGGGTTCTGGGCGCCTTGTCCTGCCCTGTTCCCTGCAGCTCCGCACACAGCGTTTGGCAGGAGCGATGGGCACCGGAGAAAGGCTGGCGGGCGTCGCGCTGCATTCTAATGATGGAGCGGCTCCTCGCGCCCCTCCCTACCCAGGGCCTCGGCTCGTTTGCTGTCAGCTCTCCCAGCTTGTCGCCAGACTTGCAGAAAGGCCCAGCCAAGAGGCTGTGAGGAAAATTCGGGGTGGTCACAAGCTGGGCCTCCCTCTTAGCAGCGGTGGGGGGGGCAGGGGAGTGGGTGACCAGGCCCTGCCCCAGCCTGTCAAGCTACTCTTGGAGGACAAGACAGCCCTCACCCTGGCTGGACCCGTGCATGTCACTGGGAGAGGGAGAGGCATGAGGGCTGAGCAGGGGTGGAGGAGCCCCGAGTGCCCATGTCACGCAGAGGAATAAGGGCTTTGTGCCCATCTAGCTCCATCCTAGGGCCTGATGCAGCTTCTCCCTGGTCCATCATTGCCCTGCTGTCTCGGCCACCCCAGTTTGTCCTCTTGCCCTGTCTGCCAGCCCCGGGCACCTTCGAGGACCCTCAGGGCCTGGCCACAGGAAGGGCCCAGGTGGGAATGGCTCGGGGTCAGGGCTGGAAACATGTGGCTAAGCTCAGCTCCCAGGCAGGCCTTCTGCCTGCTCATCACTGTCTCCCAGTAGCTGCTACTGGGGACATTGGACAGGCTAGCCTTTGCCCAGCTCTCTTCTCCCTGCCCCACAGCTCTCCCTATCTTTGCAGATTTCTAGAACTTGAAAAGGACCCGAGCGGTCACCTTATCCAAATCCCTGCCTCCAGCTGCCTGGCTCAAATCCTTCTACTCTGCTGTGAAGGGAACCTCTCAGAAACAAAGCTGAATCTCTCCAAAACCTTCCATGGCTCCCCACTGCCCTCAGGAGAAAGTTTGAGCCCCTTAGCTGAGCCCCCTGAGGCCTGCTATGATGGGGCCCTGTCTCATCTTAGGCCACCCACCCCATCATCCAGCATTCCAGCTACACACAGCAGTTGGTAGTCCTCTGATGGGCTAGACAGGAACCTTCTCTTTTCTCTCCTGCTTCCTTGTCACCTCCCTTCCCTCCGCCACTTCCTCATTAACATGGGCCACCTCCTCTATGAAGCCTTCCCTGATTATCCCTCCATACACTCAGCAGATCACCTGCTCCCTAGTGCTCCATGGTGGGCTCAGCAGATATGAGTCGCAACACCTGGAACATGGGCTATTGCCCCACATTCCCCGTCAGGCTGCTTCTCCCACCAGGCCAGCTTGGAGGGCAGGGCCACACCTTTCCTGGTTTTGCTTACCTACAACCTACGGAGGTATCCCAGATAAGAATTCTCTGGAAGCAGAGCCTGAGGTGGGGAATCCCGTGTACATGCTTTATGGAGCTCGTTCTCTCAGGAGAAGCCAGTGAGGGAGCGAGGGCAGTGGGGAGGCAGGAAAGAGGCTCAGTAGGGATGGAGTTGCAGGGGCAGTTCAGTCCCCAGGGACCCCAGCTGTCCCAGGATCAAGAGTCGTGGCCAGGCCCCAGGCTTTCCCTGGGGCCCACGTGGGTGAGAGACTGAGCAAGGCCTCCCTGGCGGGCTCTCTGTGTGGAGCCCCTGGCAAGCTTCCCTGAGGTCCTCCTGTTCCGGGGGACTCCAGAAGGCCACCCGCCTGGGCCAGGGGAGAGCGGGGCTGGGTAATCGAGTCATCATGGATATTCCTGTTCAGGCTCATTCTCTAGTCCCAGAGCTCTTCAAAGAGGGGGTGGCCCTGTTAGTATTTCCATGTCATTGCAGAGGAATCTGAGGCCCGGGGAGACCTGACAGAGCTTGGAGGTGAGTCACTGAGAGAGAATTCATGACCCTGGATTCCCTTTCTTCTGAGAGACGCAACTCAACTGGGGGGGTGGGCATCCATCCCCCAGTGCAGCCTCTGCCATAGCATTTGTCCAAATGCAAACACCCAGGGCCAGGCAGGAGGCGGGGGCGGGGGTCTCCTTGTCCTCTAAGCCCTTGAGAGGCCTTGTCAAGCTCCTGCAGGGGGCTGGGCCCTGCTTTCCACCTGCTCCGAATTGTTCAGAGGGGACGGGGTGGGCACAGGGTACGGTGGCTGGTGGAGAGGGCACAGCACCAGGCTTTCGGTGACCTCTGTTCCAGTCCCAGCTCTGCCACCAAACAGCATGTGACCTTGAATAAGACACTCAATTTCTCAGAGCCTCCATTTCCTAGTCAGTAAAACGTGGATGGGGCCTGCCTTGCCCACTACTTCACAAGCTTGTTGTGAGGGCCCATGAAGAGGACGCAGGCCAGGTCACAATATCTAGTATCCTTCTGTCATTGTCTCCCAGCTGTCCTTAGTATAGTCTATCAGTCTCCTATTGCTGCTATAACCACTGACCACACAATCGATGGCTTAAAACAATAGGAATGTATTCTCTTACAATTCTGGGGACCAGGAGCCTGAAATCGGTTTCACTGGGCCAAACAAGGTGTCAGCTGGGCCATATTTCACACTTCCTCTGGAGAACTCAGGGGAGAACCCATTCCTTGTCTTTTCCATCCTTGGTGGCCACTGGAATTCTTTGGCTTGTGGCCACATCATTGCAAACTTCAAGGCCATCAAATCTCTCTCTGCTCCGTCTTCCCGTGGCCTTCTCCTCGTCCATTTTATTGATGCAGGAACCAGGGTCAGGGAGGTTACACCGTGGCTCAAGGTCATTGCCAGTGACAGAGCTGGAATTTGAACACAGGCCTCAGAAATTCAAACCTGTGTTCTTGGTTCCAGCTCAGTCCTGCCTCCTGAGGCCTGTTTGGCCTCTTTTGGGGGACCCCCTACAGTCAGCCTGAGACCATCCCTGGCTCATCTCCAGCCAGCGAATCTGGGACTGGAGGATCGGGCTGGACTTGTGGAGTCTAAATAAAGGGTGTCCTTGGGATTAGAGGAGCGGTCAGAAGAGGACATCGGCTGCAGCTGACCAGCCCAACAGGGTGGCCTTAGTGGCCCATCGGAAGGCTGGGAGAGGGCTGGCCTCGCTCATAACAAGGTCCACCCTCCAGCGCTCAGCCAGCAGAGCAATCTGGGATCTTCAGGGCTGGGGTCAGCCCAGGGTCAATGCCGACATAAACCCCAGCCAACTTGAGGAAGACCACCTACGTATTTACACAGATCCTTGAGAGTAAAGGGGCTGCGTCATGACTTGGGGATGCAGAGACAGAATGGGCCTCAGGCTGGGGACTAAAAGTTTCTTTGCTTTAAGCATTTGTCCTTTTAACAGCTGATGTTGGAGGAAGCCCTTTCTGCCTTCTTCTTGTCCTGTTAGGAGAAATGGCAGAGTCTGTCTCGTCCGGTTCTGCAGAAAAGGGAAAACCAGCCTGTCTATGCGCACGCGCACGTGTTCAGGGCACAGGGATGGAGCCATTTAATTTTTTAAACGAGCCAGATGGACCAGCAGAACTCGACACTGCTCACTCCATCCCGCGTTTCATCCACAGAAAAGGAGCGCCAGAGCAGGAGACCCAGGAACGTGGGAAACACGGCGACGGCTGAAGTCTTATCTGGGTTAAAAACCCCAGGAATGCTCCTCTTTAATTTTTTGGTAGAGCAGGATCAAGGAATCGATTCACTCTGGTTATGCTTCCGACCATTGTTTCTGTGAGCCGTGTTTGATCTGTGTTTCACGAGCAGATCTGCTATCCACGCTCTGAGAGAAATAATATATTCTGCATCGCACCGGGTCAGGCTCAGCCATGAAAACCCTTTTTTGGATGATTTCAAAGCCACACACACACACACACACACGCGCATGTTCACACACACACGTACACACACACACAGTTTGTGTAAAGGATTAAAAAGGAATGAAAGGCCCAATTCCAGAACATGACCAGGATTCCCGAACATCGAGTGGCCAAGGCGTTGGCCTTCACCTGCTGACCTGGGCCAGCCTCGTCCCCTCTGAGTCGTGTGTGCGCCCAACCCCTGCAGGCAGGGGACATCTGGGCCCTTTGATGGAGCGCCTGGTGAGGTTATTATTAGTAACAACAGTTTCCAGTGAAAGAGAGAGATTTTCACAATGGAGAAGTCTTCCTCTTCCTTCAGGTCAGAAGCTGAACGGAGGCGAAAATGACACCAGCCAGAGGGGGACCCTGAAAAGATGAGCCGCTCGACACCTCCCAGCTCTAAATTGGACTGGGCGTTTACTGGCATTTTAAGGGCCAGAGGGAAGTTGAAGCAACTGCAGGGGTAACACACACGTGAAAAATGTGAGGCCAGACAGGCCGGGCAAATAAATAACCCGGTGCTGGCAATAAGAGACGTGCCTAGAGTTTTAGCGCAGGGTTGTAAAAGTTGACAGGGGCCGTTTGGACTGGAAACGGCCGTGTGGGTAGCGCTGCCAGGTTTTGCCAAGTGCCCGGCTGTTGAATACTACAAAACTGAATAGATAAAAAACGAAAACAACAGCCACAAAAGAAAAAAAAAAATCGCAACATGAAACCACCCACGCAGCGTCCACCCACCCCTTCCGCTGGCGCCCTGTGTCCTCTCCCTTTGTTTAGATAAGGTGTCCGCTGCTGCTGCGGTTGGCCATCAGCCAGCTTTCTGTCTCCTAACTTGGGACTTCAGCGCCACACAGGAGACGCGACTCTCTGATGCTGCCGGCCCGAGTGTCAGCAGCACCCTGAGGGTCCCCGCGGCTTTGTGTTCCCAGAATGATAATTTGTTTGACAACGGGCTTTCCTTCCAGACTGTTCTTCCAGCCTGGCACAGCATGTGGGTCCCTGGAGACACGACAGGGCTGCGGAGAGCTGGAGCAGGCACCTCGGGCACTGGGGTCGGGCCACTGTCTGATTATGATGGCCACATAAAGGAAACCTAGACACAGTCAAAGGCCAAGGAAGGTCTTTGGTTTCATGGACCAACTGAAGCGTTTAAGCTCGTCGGGCCTGAAAAAGTTAAGTGCAGAGGGAGCAAGACGGACAAGACTGGACTTATTCTATGCACACAAAAGATTTTTAATAAGCTCTGAGAAAGATCCCCCACCCCCACCACCCACGTCTCTCTCTGCCTGCCTCATTCCAAAGCTCCCGTGTTAACCAGAGAGACGGCTCCGACAGGCTGCCCGGGAGGTCGGTGGGAGGCTGTGAGAGCTGCCTCACCAGGCTGGTCTCTGGGTGGCTCCCCTGAGGTCGAGGAGGGCTCCCCTAGTGAGTGACAGACCAGGGCAGGGGGTGGTCCCCGGGCAGCCCTGAGCAGCCAGGCCCCATGCAGTGCTCAGGGGAAGCGGGACATGACACCCACTCTTGTCTCATTCAGGCATTCTCTGAGAATCCAGAACCTTAAATCAGTTAAGGCTCCTGGAAGGAGGTGGGGGGAAGGCCAGAGGGACTTGTTTTATAAGTGGCACTGGAGTCAGCTTATAGGGACTTTCCATGAGGAACTACGGAGCTACAGAGCTTAGGAAAATGAGAACCTTGTCTGTTGCAAGTCCGTCCTCCTCCACCTCCCAAACCCTTTCCCCTTCCCTCTCATCTCCTGTGGGCTTGCTGGAGCTGGGGCAGCTTGGTCCACCCAGGACGGCAGGGATACCGTCTCAGGTCATCAGGAATGTCTCTGGCCTCGTCTGTCATATTATGACCAGTTTGACAGATTGGGTTAAATGTAGGAGTGGTCAGCAGGGAGTCAAGAGGTCTAAAGTGAACATCAGCAGGGTTTTTTTTATTCAGGGCCACCCAGGGTGGAGACACTTGCTGTGACTTCTGGTTCTCCTCTCTATGACACATGTGGAACACTCTGATCACAGACTCAGTTTCCCAGGAACGTGAAAGAGGATGACCCAGTGGTGGGCTTGTGTTTTTCTGTTGTGCCCTGGGGAAGGAATAGGCCCCATTGCCAATGGCTGTGTTGGCCCCTGACTTATGCATCGATCTTTCGCGTTTGGAGACCGTGAGTCTGGCCTGGTGCACTGACCAAATCCCGTTTCTGGGTCAGCTCCCGTTTATGGTGGTCTGCCTGGGCGCTCTCCCCTTCACCCTGTCTGGGAGCTGGACTCCCCTTTGTAACTTTAGCAAGTCTTCTTTGCTAGGCTGCTCTCTTATTCTGGGTCAGCCCTACCCCCTGCCCTGGTTTCTGGCTGCTACACGAGGTAGGTGGGGGCGTGGGTGGGGTGGGGGTGCCCCCACAGAGGAGGGAAAAAAAAGGAGAAGAGGGAAGGAGGAGGCGTAGGCCTCACTTCACGTCGGTCCTGGCCTGGCAGTTGATCTTTCCGACTTGGGATCCTGGGGGATCTCCTTTGGGGGATTACGTTATGGGGGAATTGAGATGGGGAGAGAGGCCGCAAAGCTCCCATGGAGCCCCTAAATTGTGGCCTGTTTCTGGAATGATGCAAAATTGATACTTTAAACCAAAGGAAACAGACCAAAAAACTATGAACCATGACACCTCGCTTACCCAGAAATGACTTGACTTAGCAACTTCAAGTGTCTGGGACAATCAAGAAGAGACAAAATCTGTTGGGAACTCCCTGCTCTGAAGTTCCTTGACGGTCATCCCTGCGGAAGCGCTCAGATAATTTTTCATCAGAAACTCTTTACTCTTATTTTACACACACTTCTAACAAACTAGATGACTCTAAAAATCTTCCAACTCCTGCTTTCGTTTTTTTTTTTGTTTGTTTTTCACGTCCATGACTACAACCATGACTAGAAGAGGAAGAGGAGTAAGTGGGAAGGAAAATGAATGAGTTCAGGTTTGGATATAGACTGAGAGGGACACTACGAGGAGCGGAAAGGGGTTATTGTCAGCATCTGAGCAAAGGAAGAGATGGGGACAGACTAGAAACCAGAGCTCGAAGAGGCCAGCAGGGCGGGACCCTCTGACAAAGGGGCAGAGCCACGCAGGCCTCCTTGTCTTTCAGCAAGACGCAGTTGTTGGTGCTCTGAGTGGGCCACCAAGACAACACCGACCGTGTGGGAGTGCCATCCAAGGAAACAGGGATATGTATGATGCAGATTAGACTTGGTATATTTAAAAATAGGTGTGCTTTTGTTCTTCAGTTTTGGACTCTACAGGGGTTGAGCTTTACTTATCTTGCGAATTCATTTCTTTCAAAAAACCCATTCTTCCCTGATGCTGGTTCAGAGACAGGGTTAGTGTTTTCTCCACATGTTATGGCTTAAAGATAAAAAATTTCTGCAGGCTACCCAAGAAAATTCACTCTATCTCACTTGACACGGGAAGTCTGGCACTCCTTTGAACGCAATATGCAAAAGGTGAGCACATCAGAGCATCCTTTAGTTGGAAAACAATTGATTTGCAGCGCTCTTCCCTGGCTTCCGGGAGGGAGGGAGGGTTTTACAGTAGGGGCAGGGCATTCCCACTCTCCTCCTGTTCCTGAGAGTGGAGAAGGGGACTCCTTTGGCGAGGCTGAGCCCACACCAGCAGCTTGATAGGTGCAGTAGGAGTGGCCTGAGAGCTCCCCTCTGGTTATGTATGGCCCTGGGAGCCTCGTGCTGAGCGCAGGCCTTTGTTGGCATGCATTTTTCTCCTCTTGGAGAGACGGAAATTACTTTAGGGATATAATTTCCCAGCCTGGAATGGTCAACACCAAATTTCACTCTTTCTGGAGCCTCGCTCATTGGGGCACCTCAGTTCCCTAGATTACACCCCTGTTTCTGCCTCTACTGTGGCAAGCCCATTCCTGTTATGGTCACCCCTCATCACTCTGGGTGATAGTCTGTGGGGGACACCCCCTCTTCCACATGCCCCTGAGACCCACTGCTCTGGAGGGATGGGAGCTCATTTACCAGGGATTTATGGGCCTGGTATTTAATAGCCACTCAATGCATGCTTGTCACAAGGAAGGGAGGAAAGCTGGAAGGAAATAAAGGGAAAGAAAGATCACTACAGTGGTACAAAGCTCTGGTTCTCAGCCTGAACTTCGTGTGGGAATCACCTCAGAGGCTCTAAAATGTACTGATGCCTCTGCCCCAGTCTCAGAAATTCGCACTTCTCCCCAGAGATGTTCTCGTGCAGCCCAGGGCGGGGACGACCGACGTGGAGTCTGGCTTCAGCATCAGGAAGAACAGTGCCTTTGAGCCTCAGTTTCCTCACCTGTGGAAAAGGTGGTAATCTCCCCTCGAGGTGTCCTTGGGAGGGTCGAGTGAGACCTGGATGTGAAGCAGGGAGCTGAAAGCAGGGACTCTGAATGCCGGATGCTCACGGGTGGTTCCTGGCATTCCTGCGCCAGGAAACATGGAGCCGAAAGCTCTAAAATCACCTTCCCATCCTCCAGGTCTCAAGGCTCCCTGTTTTCTATCCTCTTTTGCCCTCTTAGCTCCAACTCAAAGACTTGCAAGTGGCTGAGGCTTATTAAATATTCGCAGGCTGACCGAGAAGGGGAAGAAGAACCCAGCGGAGTTCAACAGACCCCAGGAGTTTGGTTTTCCCTTTAAATCTTCGGGAAGAAAGGTGGTGTGGAAACCCAGACGCACGGTTTTATGATGCCCTTATTGATTGCTGTGAAAACAGCCAAGCGGTGGCTCCCGCGGCCCCCTGGG
This sequence comes from Lepilemur ruficaudatus, assembly GCA_963574885.1. NCBI lineage: Eukaryota > Metazoa > Chordata > Mammalia > Primates > Lepilemuridae > Lepilemur > Lepilemur ruficaudatus. Next base: position 31,209 of record CAUYRT010105562.1, on the reverse strand, counting down.
CAATCCTGGGGCATACACAGTGACCGGGCACCCCAGCCGAGAGCTCTGCCTCCAGCCCAGCGCTCTGCCTCCAGCCCCCGCTCTACGCCTTTGATGAGAGACACCGAGTGATCCTCAGCCCTGGGGACTTGTTCAGCTGTTCGGCTTTTAGCAAAATCTGGCGTGTACTCTGCACAGTCCTAGACGCCGGCCTCCCCAGCTCCTCCTCCGTAGCATTTCACAGGAAGCTTCAGCTGCCATGGATTTGCAACCTTCGGGACTGAGGTGCGGGCACTCCGGTTCTGCCCCACTTTGCCCAGCTTTTGGTGACCTTTACCCGCCTTCTGGTCTAAAGGTGGGAGCAAACTGCTCCCCGGTTGAGGGAATCGGAGCTGGCAGGCACACCAGGGGGCTCTCCCGATCTAGGTGGGTTGTGGGGGTGGCGGTGTGCTGTGCCTGGGCTGAAATGTTCCGGTGATGATAATGACTACTGTGCCTTGTCTGTAATTATGCAGTCTCTAAGCCCCCAGGGCTGGGATGGTGTATTTGCTTGTGCTGTTTGGGGGTTGATCCCGCTGTCAGCGCTTAGCAAGAATTAACAGTGACGCTCTGAGCACCACAGTCATAACACTAAATCTGATCTGCATGTTTATGATTCATTAAAAAAAAAAAAACAACCCCACCATCGCTGAAACACCTCCAAGCCCATCCTTCAAAGAAATTATGCTCAGTTGAAAGAGCAATTTGACGTCATGGAGGATCTACATGCCTTTTCATGAGCTGCTGGAAAGCTTTGTGCAGTTTGCTTGCTTTCCGGAGTCCCTGAAGCTGGGTATTTTGAAGATCCCTGGTAAGTCACTGCCACACGCTTATCATGCCATTCTGGACTGCACCACGCTTCTTCCAGGCAGCATAGGTTCTGTTTTGAGAAAGCCTTTTTTTTTTTTTTTTTTTGCATTTTAGTAGAAGCCCAGATGTAAGTGGGAAGGACAGCATGCTTCAACAACAAAACCCCCAGCATTCCAGAATCAAGATGAAATTAATTGGGGATGCTGGGCTGTTTGTGGTTTCCTGTGGCACCCTTCTACTTTATTGCTTGGGTAATTAGGAGTTTCCCATTAACTCCTTACGTGGGGTTAGAACTCACGAGGGTAGCCTCTCCCTTTCAGGACCTGGCAGTTCTGTCCTATGGGGGAAGTAAGACTCCTGGGTTCAAGTCTTCCATTGTTCCATGTACTCTTGAACATACTGTGATCCCATATCTGCGAAGTTAGTCAAGAGAAATCCCACCTCACCCTGTCTCCTAGAGTCAAATAGGAAAGAGGAAACAGAATGATGTAGGAGCTTTGATCTCTTGGCAGATACAGGAACTTAATAAGTGAATAGTTTTTGTTCCAGTTACTACTCTTGTATAACAAACCACTCCAAACTTAGTGCCATGAAACCACACCCATTCTATTGTGCACAAGGATCTGTGGGTCAGAAATTCTGGCAGGGCTCAGCTGGGCGGTTCTTTTGCTCCTTGTGGCAACTACTGAGAACACCCAGTGGTGGGTGGGCTGAGTCTATAGGGTCCAAAATGGCTTTACTCACATGTCCAGTGCCTCAGCAGGGATAGGCTATCACCTGGAGCATCTGCATGTGGCCTCCCCAGCACAGCAGTCTCAGGATAGTTGGACTTCTTATGTGGTGACTGGCTTCCCCCATTGCTACTGTCCCAAGAGAACCAGGCAGAAGCTATATGCACTTTTCTGACCCAGCCTCAGAAATCACACAGTGTCACTCATGCCATAGTCTATGGGTTGAAGCAGTCATGAGCCCACTCAGATCCAAGGGGAGAGGGTATAGACCCCAATTCTTGATGGAAGGAGTATCAAAGAATTTGGGGGCCATGTTTTAAAATGGCCCCAGTTTCTAGTCTTTATACAACTCTTCATTTAGTGCCTTACATTTTACAGTGTTGTCACCTGGAATATTTCTTTTTGACCCTTGCAAAAACTTTCTGATGGGGATAACATTACTGTACGCATCATGCCAGAAAGCAAACTGAGGCTTGGAGAGGTGACCTGATCTGCTCAAGCTTATATGGCAAAAAATCAATGAGATATACCTTGAACCCACTTTCCCAGATAACAGATTTTGAAGGTGTGTGTCATGAATATGAGAAGTACAGAAAGTTGTTGTTCTTCAGAAGCAATTGTCTTTTATAACTTCCAAAACAATGTTTTCAAATATCTGATGAGTTGTTTGGGAGACCTGTCACTTACACTGAGATGGAAGGCTAAACTGAACTCATTCTTCACAGAGAATCTCTTGAGCTGCTACCTCTGGTCTTCCTTATCTCACCTTCGAATCTGCCAACAAGAAAATGCTAATTCATCTAATACAAACGTGCAGAATTGTAGAAGTCAAGCTCAGCCAGACTGGCAGCTGGGTAAATATTTGATCAGTGAGTAAAAATTCAAATTTGCACTATTTGCTGAAGGTGAAAAGTATATTAGGGAATGAATGTAATGGGGGTTAAGTGGGCCTGTAGGATTCCACCCCCAGAAGCCCACAGCTTCTTGCTGACCCAAGTTACGAACAAGAGTGGGCTGAGCAGCTCCAACCAAGACCACCTTCCTGGTGTGGCTGGCACTGGCTGGTGCATGTCTGCTGTGTGTGCCACGCCCTCCCTTAACTTCTCCCCTAGTTCGTATTAGAGAAGTGCGCTAGGCATTCCTTTCCTACTACCATGTAAGCCGGAAGCTGCTCCTGGCTTCCTGGGTCAGCCCCCAACACTAGTCATTTTGGGCCATAATTTGTGCCAAGAGAAGCAGCCACCCTGGCTGGGCTTTGAGAGCTGCAAAGCAGGGAGATTAGGACATATGTCAGGAGGGAAATGAGGGCTGGGATCTGCCCAGGATGTCTAGCTCAGCCCTTATGTTTCCCAGATTGGTTCTGTTCCTCTTCAGGACCCTTAAAATCAGTCCAGAGGGAGAAGTTGGGCCTCTGAACAGCCAAGGCAAATCAGGAAGTTGGCGGGTATCTGGAGAATGTGCTGGTTATTCCAACCACTAGGCTGGAAAGTGGAGCTGGAGCTCTGGATTCTTTGGGGGTGAAGCTACATGGCTGGGAACAAGTAACAGCTGCTCATTGGCAAGGCCTGAGAGGAAGGGGGGCTGAGCTGGGGGCCGGTGGGGACCATATTCGTCACAGCTGATGGGTTAAGCCGTGGACATTTTGTGGTCCTGATTGGTTTGTCCTATTTAAGTGTGGTTGGGCTTGTCTGAGGTTCATCCTGAGCTGGCCAGTGCCCCAGTGGGTGGCACAGTGACCGGCCCAGCAGAACCAACCCCCAAACAAGCCATAAGCATTAGGCTCCCAGCAGAAGCAAGCTGTGATGGCCGGTGGTTACTGGGACGCAGTGCCTGAGAGTAGGAGGACCAATGGGGAAACCAGACCAGAGTTCTCATTCAGGGGCTGGGATTATTTAGCAAATCAAAAACAATGGGTTGGGCTAGGGTCAGACTGGGTTCCAGACATGCATCAGCCTCCGGAGGGACAGTGAGGGGGCAACGAGGCACCCAGGAAAAGAAAGAGATTTATTTGTCCAGATGTGCTAGGAGCCAAGAAATTGAGGGAAGAGAAAGGATGTGGCTAACATGGAAAGGCACTGCCCAGAACCCCCTTCAAGGAAGGCCCGACTGCCCAGTGCCAGCTGTTCGGTCCCCAGACAGCCTCTGGCTATTAGGTCTTGGCATGGGCTTCAGCTGCTAAGAACGCCTTGCCCCAGCCCATACTCTCCTGGGGTGGCCCATATCTGGTGGCTGAATTGGTGTGGGGACAGTTGTAAGGGCCCTGCCATTTTGGCTCAAGGCAGGACACTGTGCCAGGTAACCCTTGTTGCAGAACTCTCTGCTCCAGAGACCCCAGCCTGTGACAGAGGGTAACCTATGCCTTTGGGTCATGGATTCCATCGCAGGAACCAGCAGGATTCCAGATGCCATTTTATTATAGTCTCTGGGGGTTTTGTCCAGTTTCCCTTAAATTGTTCCAGAAGTTTCCTCCACTGATTGTACTTTATTTCCCCTTGCTTTGAGAGATTACTGCAAACATAATAGACTCCTTCAGTAGGGCGACCCCTGCCCCCAACCCTGGCCCTCAATGTGAATCTATCCTGCCCTGTTTCCCCAGACAGCCCTCCCCCAACCCCGGGGCCAGCCCTGCTCCTCTGAAGGACACCTCTGCCCCCCTTATGTCTGTTCTCCTCTCTTGTTCGTGAGGATTGTGGCTTTCTGCCAGGGTCAGGCGTAAGGTGTCCCTCTGCACACAAAATCCCCATCTCCTGCCAGACACTAGGCCTTTATTGTTGCTGTGGGGACACGCCAAATCGCTTGGCAAGCTGCACACTGGCCCTTAGTCACCGTCTCGTCACGGTGGCCATCCCCGATGCCTTAGTCTCCCCTCTCCGGCTCTCAGTCGTCATAGTAATCTCTGCCCTCTTCCCCTGGCACAGATGGGGTCAGCCTGGGAACCCCAGATGTCACCTCCTGAGGGCCCCAAGGAGGCCCTGCTCATGGCTCAAATCCTTGGCTCATCAGCTGGGAACTTCTCTGACCTGCTTGGCAGCCACCTCCCCTAACACCAGATGCCTAATTAGGTAGCTCAGGATCTCCTCCTCCCCCTCCTCCTCCTCCCCCTCTTCTTCCTCCCCCCCTCCTCCTCCTCCTCCTCTTCAGGCCCCACCCTCACCCTGATGGGCACCCCCAGAGCCAGAGCAGTGTGGGCTGGTCATTGAAGGTAAGGGCGCATTTTCAGGCATTGCATGGCAAGGGCGTGGAGGAGATGTTTCCAGACTGTGTCCCCGGTTACAGCCAGTTCAATTCAATTCAACGTCTATTTAGTGTACACAGTCCAGTGGCAGTGGGTGGCTGTCACCTGCTGACGTAGGGCCTGCCAGAGTGCTGTTGGCCATGCAACAGGGAGCACTGGTCGCGCTGCTGTTGGGAGAGCGTGTGGCTCCGACCGCCAGCTGCGGGGTCAGCGAGGGGAGGGTACCGCCCAGGGATACCATGACCTGTTTCAAAGGCTCGCTTTTCGCCCGGCTACACATGAACCTGCTCTTCCAGACCTGAGCAGCGAGGGAGAAGGCTGGCCCGAGCCAGCTGACAGACCTCCAGGGCCACGCCAGGGAATCGCTCCCCCCACCCAGGCCTGAGAAAGGGTCCGGAATCCTCCTCTCGGCTTCATTTACACAAACAATCAAAAAGCCAACCCAACCCCAAAGTAATGCTCGCATTTTATTGCTTGCAGTGTTTTAGTTTTAATTTGGCTTCATTTGGAATAGAGGTTTTACTAAGTGGCATAAATTGAGCCTAACAAAATTTAAAACTAAAACAGCAACACCCTAAATGCTTAAAACTGTAATTGGAGAGAGATAAAAAGTGAGTTGTCAGGGAGGGGCTGGGAGGGAGGCAGGAGGAGGAGGAGGAGGGGAAGAAATGCAATTTCCGTTCCAATTGGCAGGAGATTTAGTTCCTGCTTCCCCTCCCCCCACGCTCCAGCCCTGTCCCCTCCCCCTATAGAGAATGCACCCAGAAGCCTCCTGAACCCATGCCAGCACCCTGCAGGAAGTTTTATACGTAGTGGGTGCTTAGGAAAGATTGGGCGAACTAATTATTTTCTTTGATGTGGCCGTGGACAGAAAGTCCAGAGTGCATTCCTTCAAGGGGACTGCTTGTCCCTACAGGGGAGGTCTGAGAGTCTTCCTGTCCCCTCTTCCCCCTGGCCTCCCCCCCACCCCCACCCCTGTGGCCTCTCCCCCCCCATCCCCAAGCATGGCCCTCCCCACCTGAACATCAGGACATTTTGAGGGGAACCTGAGGCCACTTGAGCCCTCTGGGCCCCTCTGCTGATTGCCGGGAGAGGGTACAGTTGTGAGGGGCCCCATGGCTGGCCACTTTGCTCAGTGTCCCCCTTTCCCCACTTCCAGTGTGAAATATGGCTGGGGATGACGGGTAGGTGGGAAGAGCGATGCTGTGTGGAATTCATGGCCGAGTGCATCCCTGAAGAGGTGGCCAGGTCTTTGTAGGGGCCACATGAGCAGCCCTGCAGGCCAAGCCTGTCTCTCTGGGAGACCAGTGCCCTGATTTTTCTTTAGCACACCAGCCCTCCTCCAAGGAAGGGTGCCGTACACATAAATAAGCACAAGTGACAGTGGGAAGCATCCCTAAATGTGTGTGGCAGGGGACAAGTGGGAGCCAGAGAGGTCACCTGGGGCTGGGCCGGCCCCCCTGGCCAGCCTCCCTGGCTACACCAGCTATATTGATCACCTTCTCCAGGGAACTGGTCAGCACTTAGAGCCTCAGCCCCATGATTTAGCACGTGCTTATATAATGCTTTGGCCTGCAGACAGCAAGGTGGGGTGGAGGGAAAGCCCACTTGGCAGCAGGTGCCTCCAGTTGGCAGCCGAGCTCTGCCCTTTGTGGTCAGAGTGACCTTGGCCAAGCCCCCAAGTTCTCCAATCTTACTTCCTCTAGCTATAAAATGAGGGGTGATAGCACCCACGAAACTCTTGAAAGCAGAGACAAGTCAGACAAAATGAAAATGCTTTTTTTTCAGTTGATATGAAAATACCTTGTCTTAGGACACTCTTGATACCAAGGATCAGAATACTACTTAAATTAGCTCAAGGAAACAGGAGGTTTAGTAACAGGATACAAGGGTCCCTTATAGAACACAACTGCAGGAAAACTATGGGGGACCATGGGGACAGGAGCTGAGACCTGAAGAGCTGGAAATGAGGTTCCAGTCTGTCTGTCTTTCTCCCTCAGTCTGGGACCCATGGTCGCTCCTCTCTGTGGTTCTCTGGGTGACAACAGTGTTCTGTCTCCACTCACTGGCTCTTCCTTGGCTCATTTGTCTGATTGCACATGGCTCAGTTTGGCTGCCCAAAAGGGCAGAGCTACCTCTGTGAAATGGTCTGACAGCTGCTGGGCCCACTGTTGTCTGATTTTATGTCTCTGAGTTCAAAATCTCAGAAGATAACTCTGGGAGGCCCAAGGGGGAAGATTGCTCAAGGTCAGGAGTTCAAAACCAGCCTGAGCAAGAGTGAGACCTCGTCTCTACTAAAAATAGAAAGAAATTAATTGGCCAACTAAAAATATATATGGAAAAAATTAGCTGGGCGTGGTGGCGCATGCCTGTAGTCCCAGCTACTCAGGAGGTTGAGGCAGGAGGATCGCTTGAGCTCAGGAGTTCGAGACCAGCCTGAGCAAGAATGAGACCCAATCTCTACTAAAAAAATAGAAATTATCTGGACAACTAAAAAAAATATATATCGAAAAGATTAGCCGGGCATGGTGGCGCATGCCTGTAGTCTCAGCTACTCAGGAGGCTGAGGCAGAAGGATCGCTTGAGCCCAGGAGTTTGAGGTTGCTGTGAGCTAGGCTGACGCCAAGGCACTCTAGCCGGGGCAACAGAGCGAGACTCTGCCTCAAAAAAAAAAAAATCTCAGAAGATAATCTAATTGCTTTAGTCCAGGTTGGGGATTGGTTCTGCTCTAGAGCAAGTATATTGCCCTGGCCAATCAGCAGTGGCCAGGGAGGGAGAGTGAGTCATGTGGAATATATATAAATCCCCTAGTCTACCCCTTAAGCAGGGACTCTAGGTTGATATATGTGGAAATTTAATAATAGTCATCTCTACAACATTCCTTGAGTATTGTATTATATCATATTTTTTTCTGAATATGCTGGTATGCCCAACTCAGAGCCCTGAGATGAGAAAGTGCTCCATATATAGTTATTGATTGTTGGAGGAGAAGTAACTTTCTATCTAAACTCTACTTTCCGTATTTCCTCCCCCCTGCTTGCCATTAGGCTTCTCATTTGGGAGTGGATGGTTTCAAGGAGAGTAAACCCAAAAGGCTAATATCACTAATATATAAAAAGTTCCTAGAAATCAATAAGAAAAATATCAGCGATCCAATAGGAAAACTATGCAAAACATATAGACACAGAGTTTATTGAAAAGGACTTACAAATGGCTTTTAAACATGTGAAATGTTGCTTACTCTTACTCATAATAAGAAAATACAAAATAAAACTATACTGAGATGATTTTTTTACCTAGAAGATCAGCAAAAGTCTGAAAAATTGATGATGCTACTATGGTGAGGCTGTCCACAAACAAGTGCTTTCCCATATTACTTGTAAGAGCATAAATTAGTCCAATCCTTATGCACAGAAATTGGCAATGTCTATCAAAATTTCAAATGCACATACCCTTTGACCCAGCAATTTTACTTCTGGGAATTTATCTTACTTTCATATGTATTGTATGTTGTATCAGTTAGTTATTGCTGTATAACCAAACATCCCGAATTCTAGTGTCTTCAAACCACAACTGTTTATTATTTCTCACTAGTTGGTTGGTTGGGTGGTTCTGATGATTTGTGTTAGACTAGGTTAATGTTGGCTACGTTCACTGGCGTGTCTATGGTCTGATGTGCCTTGGCCAGGGGCCAGCTTGTCTGGGACGGCCTCGGCTGGGCAATGCGGGTCCATACCTGCTCTGATTCTCCAGCAGGCTGCCTTCTTCTCAGGCTGGCCTGGGCATGTTTCGTGGCAATTATAGGCTAACAAAAGAGGAAACGGAAACTTCAAGTGCTTTTTAAAGCTTCTGTTTGCATCAAGTCTGCTAAGCAAGTAGCACGGTGATGGGGCAAGGAAATGCACTCTGCCTCTGTAGTGGGAGAAGCAGCAGAGTCAAGGGTCAAAAGGTAAGGATACAGGGAGAGGCGAAGACTTGGGGTCATCAATGCCATCAATCCTCCACATGTGTCAAATGACATTTGTACATGGTTACTTACTACAACATTGACATTGATAGAAACAACCAAAACGGCCATCAGTAGGGGACGGGCTAAAATCATCTATGACGGCCACACTCTGGAATAATCTGCAGCTGAGAAAGGTGGAAGAGTCCCTCTGTGTACGATTGGAAAAACCCTGAAGGTAGATTGTTAAGTGAAAAAAGCCAGGTGCAGAGCAGTGTGTATACAGTATCTACCTTTTACGTAAAAAGGGGAGAGAAATAAGAATATATGTATTTGTATTTGCTTGTATTTGCATAAATTAACTGTGGAAAGAGAAACAAGAAACTAATAGTGGTGGATGTGTGGGGGTGAGGGGCACTGGGTAGATAGGGGACAGAGACCAGGGGACTTCTTATTGTATAAATAAAAGTAACTCCCATGCCAATATAGTAATATATATTAAAACATTGACATAAAATATCTTTGTAGTGCAATAACAGGATTAAAAATGAGAGGAAAATAAAGAAAGGGAGAGTAACAGGTCTGTGTGGCTTCCGGAAGCTTCTGTAGATCTAAAAAAATAGTAGGGCCTGCGTCTATGACTCTGAGTAATTATGCCTAATTTAAACCTCACTACCTAACCGGCTTTGCCCTTTGTGGATCCATTTTGGGAAACACCCGCTCTCCAAGGGCAAAAGGGCTGGTGTTTCCACTCCTGGGCTGTGCTGTCCCCGAGGAGTGACAGAGCACTCCCCGACCCTCTGCTCATGACCAGGGGCTGAGATTTCTAAAGGATGCCACATGCATTTTGCAGACACATTTGTGGGTCGATGCAAGCCAGGATGTATTCCTTGGCTCTTCAAATGCCAGTGTGCTGGGCTGCTGGACTAGGATCCCGTTTCTCTGGAAATGCCTGGGGCAGTGCAGGAGTGGGTTTCCATGATGTTCGTTCTCGTCATCAGGCTGTGGAAATGAAAGAGTCCCTGAATAACAGCTGACCCACTCCTGAGCCTATGGTGGGGGTCATCCCTGCATCAGGTCCAAAGCTACTTAGGAGTGTCACTAAAGCTGTCCGATGCCCTCTTTGGGCTCCTAAAGCACTGAATTGACCTGAGTCCCAGAGCCTGTGCCCTCTCTTCCCCTCTGCTGGCCCCCGGGAGTACAAGAAGGGTCGCAAGAGCTGTCAGATGGGGCAGCCACCGGAGAGTTTAAATGATCAATCTATGGCTGTGCCTGTTCTGCAGCAATGAGCGGCTGCCACCACCACCACCACCATTGCCTACATGCGCACTGAGCACTTACCACATGCCATGCGTTGAGCCCAGAGCCCCGATTCCACAGGGAAGAAGAAGAAGGCAGGGATAGGAGCTTGCCACCAGTGAACAAGTTGACTAATCAGGCGCTTACAATCAAGTCTGACGTTTGCTTCTCTCTTGTTGTAAAGACCAAAACTCAACTCAAGCTAGCTTACAGGAAAATGGACTTAAAGTTCCCCCATTGTTTATAGAGAAACAGGCATCTCATAGAACTCAAGGCAACATTATGGCTGGGCTCGGGACACTAGGAACCCAGGAACCTCTTCTCTCCATGTCTCCCTTCTGCTCGTTGGTATCTCTATTCTCTCTCATGTAGACTAGTTTTCCTCACATGACAGAGACTATAATGGCTGGTGCTCCAGGGCATTATACCTCACAGCCACCCAGACAGAGATTCACTCACCTTTCTCCATTTCAGCTCCAAAAATTCTGGGGAAGGATCTCATTGGTTCTGCTTGGTCAGATGTCCAGCTCTGTACCAATCAACTTCACTGAAGTGTAGGGTTATGAATTACTAATATGGCACTGCCCCTGGGAACCGAGTGCCTGGGGAGAGGGGCCGCTTGTGGAAGCGGGGCAGATCACACCCAAAGCATTCATTTCTGAGTGGTAGAGTCATGTGGCAGGGCGGCGGGCTTGTCTGGAGAGAGAGAAGGATCAGGGAAAGTTTTAAGAGCCAGGGGCGTTTGGGTGGGCAGCCAAAGGATGGAAGGAGAGTTGGGCTGGCCGCAGGGGAGGAGGACGACTGTGGCAGGCAGGCAGACGGAAGAGCATACTGAAGACGTGAGATGGAGAGTTCAGTGAGGCACTTCTGCTCCCATCCGCCCCGTGGCGGACCTGCCTCTCTCTCCTTTCCTGCTGCACTCGGGGGCTGTCCCTTCATCTGTTCTCCAGTCGTGCCCATCCTAGCATTTATCCCAAGTGTGCCCTTTATTTCATCTCTTCTTTCCTCCCCCCACTCTATATTTCCACTTGATATTTTTCTATGATTCTGTGTTCTTGTTTCTTGTTATTTCTTTCTCTTCTCTCCTTGAGTATACTCCTCATGCTTAATTTAAGTGCTGGGTCCTTTTGTTCCGATTGTTTCCATCTGCTTTGGCTGGTTCCAATGTCCAGCTCCGATGTCTTTCTTCTGTGACAGACGTTGGGCTCAGGGGCCTCATGCTTTGGCCCTGGGGGATCACCTCTGATGGGGCAGGGCTGGCAGCCACTTGCCTGGTCCTGTGCATTGGGGAAGGGCTGAAGGCCAGGCCTTGGTAGACATCAGTCCCAGGGAGTTTAAGGAGAGTCCCTGGTACCCAGGCACTGACAACATGGTGTGTTGCCCCCAATTTCTGCCATGAATAGGCAGGAAATGGCCGTCCCAAGGCCTCAGGCAGATGGAGGGGATGCAAGAGCCAAATTTAAAAATCTTCCCTTTTACCTATTCTTTCATTTCTGCTTCCAGCCACCCATCACCCCTACAGATGCCACTGCAAGGCAGCTTTCAGTCTCTCCTGGAGTTTTTCCAGTCTTTGGTTGGCTTTTGGAATATACATTACCTTCTTACTTCTTTGGCATTTCCAGGGTTGGGAGACGGAACCGATAGCCCAGATGAGCTGGCCTCTTGCATGGTTGGCTTTGACCTCACACTTGCCCTAGAACCTAGTCTCTCCCAGGTATCCAGCTGGATTCAGCCCAGCCCCATTCTGGCTCCCAGTGGCTTCAAAGACTAGGGTTTGGCCTCCTGTCACCTCTCTGGGCATCTGATTCCCAATTGTCCTGGGTAAGTGGCTTTACCTCCTTTCTTTTTTTTTTTTCCTATATGTTTTTAGTTGGCCAATTATTTTTTTTCTATTTTTAGTAGAGACGGGGTCTCGCTCTTGCTCAGGCTGGTTTTGAACTCCTAACCTTGAGCAATCCACCCGCCTGGGCCTCCCAGAGTGCTAGGATTACAGGTGTGAGCCACCGCGCCCGGCCTTTACCTCCTTTCTTGGCATGGACAACTTGCAGCACCCTCCCCCAATCTGTGGCTGGCAAGGACCTACACATCTGCCAGGGGTTGCCATCACTGGACATTGATGATGGAGGGGAGGGGGACAGCTGCTGGAGTCACTGCTCTGCAGCTCAGGGAACAGAAGGGTGAGGGTGCCTCAGCTGGGTGAGAGTCACACGTGGGTACCAGCTGTCAGAACACTATCTGAGATCTGGGCTCTGGAGGTCCCCTGTGTTCTGGATTAGAGGGGAATATGGGGGTTCCAGGGCAGTGACCAAATGTGGCCAGGGTAGCAGGAGGGGACACTTAAGGGGCCTGGGGCAGTGGCTATTTACTACACACTTATAGAAACATTTCAATATTTTAACACCCTGTACAGCTGTCGTAGCAGTGCATTTTGACTGAATGTCAGCCCAGGTTGTAGGTGGCTGTGAGCAGCTGGGATGTCACACTGACTTTAAGAGCAGATGGAGTGGTTATAAACTGTGACAGCAGAAATTGAGGCTCGTCATTGGAAAACCTATATCACTACCTTTTACCGAGGAGGACTGGTGGAAATTCTTCCTGAAACTTGGTGGTGGCGGTGGGGGGTTATGAGAGACAGGTCTTCGGAATGGACTAGACGCAGCTGTGTTAGGCTGGGCTGGCATCAGGGGACTGGCACAAATGACTTCTTTTGACTCCCTCTTATTTGCGAGTGAGGATCCCCAAATTATATGCAGTGGTGATTAATCAGAAACCTTTTTTGAGCCTTTACCGTGTGCCAGGTATGGTGCCGGGTACGGAAGTTACAAAGGCGAAGGAGGTGGGGTCCCTGCTCTCCTGGAGCTCATGGCGGGGTCATGGGAGGGGCAGTGGGAAGTAGGGCACCTACCTAAAAGATGACCACAGAACCTGGCAGTGGCTGGGATGTGCCGAATGAGTCCATGAGGAGAAATGACGTAGAAACTCTTTTGGGGTGGGTGGAAGGGGGGCTGAGGGGAGGCCTTGCTATCAGAACACGCATGGAACCAGCCTCCAACACCTTTTCCTTTGCCTCTAGAAATAGCGACGCAGTGCTGCTTGGTTCTGATTTTCGCTTTCAGATTATCAGGACATGTTTTTGTCCTTGAAAGCACTCAAATCGGCTTGCCGCGCCAATGTGAGGTCACCGCTTGTTAGCTATGCACAACTGAGATCAGAACCTGTCCTCCTGCCAGCCAGCCAACGTCAAGGCCGGGTGTCTCACAAGCAGCCCTGAAGGGCCGCTCCAGGCACCTTTCTTCTAAGATTTCTCCAGCCTGAGGAGGCTGAGGGCAATGTGGACCTCCCTCCTCCCTCCTACGAAGTGGTGCCTAGGAGGACTGGGGATGTCAAACTGCTACACCCAGAGAGAGTGTTGGTGTGTCTGGGTGAATTTGAGAGACTGTTCTTGGTGGGTAGCCAGGCCAGTTGTCTCCTCCCTGGGGACTGTATCTGGGAAGACGAGCTTTTGGCTACAATCCAGAGCTGGAATGGTTGCTCTGCTCCATGAAATCCTCAGGGATCCAGGACCCTCCAAGCTCACTGGTCTGCCTTTCAAACAATGAGGCTTTAGCCCCATACTCCAAGATGGTGGCCATGGTATCCATGTTTAAGGCAGCAGGATAGAGGAAGCGACTGAAAAGAAAGAGATGACAAGGCACAGGCCAGCTGTCTTTCCCCCTCCCTCATATTTTTAATGTGGTAAAATACATATAACATAAAATCTACCCTCTGAATTATTTTTAAATATATGGTTCTGTAGTATTAAATACACTCACGTTGTTGTGCAACCATCCCCACTATCCATCTCCAGAACTCTTTTCATCTTGTGAAACTGGAACTCTGGACCCATGAAACACTAACTCCCCAGTCTCCCGTCCCCTGCCCCCAGCTCCTGGCAACTGCCATTCTACTTTCTGTCTCTATGATTTTGACTACTCTGAGTATCTCATAGAGACTGGCTGTCTTTTAAGGAAGATTCTTGGAAAGTGACACACCATGCTTTCACTCACTTCCCATTGGCCAGCACGTAGTCACATGACCACATATGGTTGGGGAATTAGTCTTTCTCCTGGGTGGCCACCAGAGGAGATATTCAGGAGTAGCTAGCAAAGACTAAAATAGCTCAACCTTACCCAAATCTGTGTGTTCTTCAATGTAAATGCTCTGTAAAGATCTGTTAAGCAAGAAAAGGAGCTATAAATTAAATAGAGCCTTGTTTTTAATTTTAGCTATTGATTTTTTTCCTCTCTATGGCTGATCCTTTCAACTCTGAATGCAAAGCATTTTTACAAATATTTCTCCTCTCTTTCTCTCCATGGGCTTCTTTTCTTACATCTTTGATTAAAAAAAAAAAAGTATATATCCTGTTACTTGCAGCCAAAGGCATTTCTGACTGATACAGGTTCTTTGATCTTCCGTCCTTCCACTGCAAATTCCTTACGAGGGAGGTCCACACCAGCTGGGCCCCACTTCTCGGATGACTAGTCCCTCTTAATCCCTTGCCACCAACTTGCCCCTTCACCAGGTCATAGTCACTTTACTTTTGGAAAGCCCAATGGCTGTTGTTCATATCTTCCTTGTCCACTTTGAGCCTAAGATTTCTTACTGAAACTTTTTTCCCTTTGGTTTTTAGGACCTGGGATTTCATAGTTTACTTTCTCACATCCAAGTACTAACCAGGACTGACCCTGCTTAGCTTCTAAGATCAGACAAGATCAGGTAAGCTGAGGGTGCTATGGCCGTGGACTATAGTTTGCTTTCTATCTTCTGACTACTATTTCTACATTTTATATACTGGGAACCTCTTCTTCATCTTATCTCCTGATTCCAGGTATTTTATTCCCCAAAGCCTTAACCTCAGTCCTTTAATGATTCACTGTCACTACTACTACCCCCTCATCCTCACCACCATCTCCACCACCATTACTACCACCATTGCCCATCCCATCACCACCACCATCTTCACCACCATCACCACTTCTGCTGTCAATTTACCAACATAATCTCTGGTCTTTCAATCCTCATAACAGCTGTATAAGGTAAATACTATTATCCCCATTTTGCAGGTGAGAACACTGAGCCTCTCAGAGATTATGTATTTTGCTTAAGAGCAAAAAGCTGGTAGGTGTCAGAGGTAGGATTTGAATCTCGGTCTGTCTGATGCCAAAGTCCAGTCTCCCAATACACCATACTTTCTCTTTCCTTAAAATACCAGGGGATTCATTTCTCATCTCTCTTTCTCTAACAACAATGGGTGTCATGCCATCATCACCACAGGCCTAGGTTAATACAACAGCCTCTCAGCAAATCTCCTTGTTTATAGGCATATATAGTCCCCAGCCCACCTCCATTTGCCCCCAGCATGCCTGCCTGCCCAACATTAGATGGCTATTCCAGTGATACTTTAACTTGGCCTTCCTCATGTCCCTGCCCTGCTCTATACTTGTAGTGGCTCCCTAATGTGTCATGGATCATGTTCTGGTTCTCAAAAGCCTTCCTCACCTGTGCCCATGCTCGCCACACCTCCAGCTGCCTACTTCTTGCCAGTATTCTAAAACCAGGTGTGGGGGACACTATTAGTGTTCACCAATAGCCAGTTCTTTCATTCCTGGGCAGAGGGGACATCCCACTTCCCAGACCCTTTGTGATTAAGCAGAACCATGTGACTAGTTCTGGCCAATGAAATATATGTGGAAGTGATATGTGAGAATTTTACATTGAGGCAATAAAAAAGGCTCTATAGGATGCTCTGACTTCTCCCAACCCTTGCTTGGGTGACCAGTAGCAATGTTCCAGATGGTGGAAACTCCATTAGTCTGAGTGCCTGAATGACTGTATGGAGCAGAACAATTTTCCTCCTCCATTCATAGACTTGCAGAGAACTTTACATGGACATGAAATTGTTGTTAAGTCACTGAGATCTTGGGGTTGTTTGTTATGGCAGCATAAGACTAGGATATTGGTCAGGATAGGCTAGGTCATGCTGTTGTAACATCTCCAAAACCTTGATGGCTTACAACACACAAAAAAAAGGTTTATTTCTTGCTCATGCTACATATTTTCAAAGGTCAGCAGGGGGAGGCTGTTCTCATGGTCATCACTCAGGTATCCAGGGGGATGGAGAGTTCATCTTAATTTGTGCTCTGTGAGTACCTCCAAGAGGGAAGAGAATGTGGTGAATCATGCCCTGACTCATAAACCTTCCACTTAGACGGGACACAGGTAACTAACATTTCCTTGATCAAATCAAGTCACATGGCCACATCTGACTTCACAGGGGGCCAAGAAAATATAATTCTACCCTATGCCAGGAAAGCAGAGAGCTGGAAATATTTGGTGAACATCACCATCGACAACTTGACTCATACGCCAGATGAGCTGGTCCCCTCTACGTCCTACTCCATCCTGTCTCTAGGACTTATTTCATGCTATTTCCTCATCTTTCAACTACAACTCCAGGCCCATCTTTTCCATAAAGTCTCCCTTGGTATTTCCAGCACATTCTCTTCCTGCTTCTAAACTCCCAGGGCCTTTAGAGTGGTCAAAATTCAATTGGTTATTCATTGGTTCATGTATAAGTCATGAGACTATTTTTGCTTTTAACAAACATACCCACATGCATTTGCATATACATATATTTATATATACACCAATCTACCTTATCTCCCTAGAACTATCACCTGGATGGCTGTTTGTTTATTCCAATAACAGGTTCACTGCTCCAAGATGTTTGTGGAATTGCCTTGGAGTTTGTGGCACATCCATTCCCTTATCTGTCAAAAGGATATAACACTGCGCCTGTTCTATACAGATGTGTGAGAACTAAATGGGTTAGTGCATGTAAAGTGCTTAGAACAGCGGCTGGCACACAATAAACACTCAATAAACTTCAGCTGTTATTATTATGATTCCTCTAAAGATCTCTGCCAGTAGCACGCTTTACCTTCCAAAGGTGGATTTGATTTCTAGCTGATGGTTCAAAAGTCATTGAGATCTGTAGCAGGTGCTGTCGGTGCCCATGTGCCCCCTGCCCAGCCCAGAGGTCCTCTGCAGACAGTTCTTGTACCTACAGATGGCTTCCTGTACATCTCTGCCAGGTGTGGCTTGCAGGCAGGATAATGCCACTGAAAGGGCTGGGGAAGGAACCCCTCAGGACCTCGGGACCGACACTCAACCCATGAGGCAGGGGAGATAATGGATCGATGTCTCTATTTCATCACGACTCCAGTGGGGCAATTCTAGTGTTCTGCACTGCAGTGTTTTGCACTGTCTCCCAGAGTGGCCCAAATGGGATTGGGCCTCCATTCCCACAGTGGTGACCTATTCATTAATTCACTTTTCTTGATCTTTTCCCCCTTTCTCCACTCTCTCAACCGTATTTCGTGGGACCACCTCCCGAACAGACTACCTGTACTCAGAGAATAATATTTTAGGGCAGCGGGCAAACATGAGACTAAGGTTAATGCAATGAAACTCTTGTTTTTCATGTCATCTGCCAATTGCTTCTGACAGTGGTTCCAAAAGAGGAGTTGCATGAGGTTTCAAGCCGTGCCTTCATCACCGAAATAAGTCTGTGGCCTCATAAGTTGCCAGCGGTAAGGGAGACATCTTTGGATGTATCTGTTCTGGGTATTGGTTAGGGCAGCAGTCCCCAACCTTTTTGGCACCAGGGACCATTTTCATGGAAGACAGTTTTTCCATGGAGCAAGGATGGTGGGGGTGGTTTTGGGACGATTCGAGCGCATTACATTTATTGTGCACTTTATTTCTATTATTATTACATTGTAATATATAATGAAATAATTATACAACTCACTATAGGTTGGGGATGCCTATATTAGGGGACTGGCCAGGCTCCTGGGTCTATGACCCTGCCCTGTTGGTGAGTTTTTCTGTGAAGGCTCCGACAGGCTCAGTGGGGACAGAACACTGTCGCCGGCTTTGGAGGTGGGTTTGGTGAGCTCTGGGCAGCCCAGCACTGGGACGTTCCAGCAGCGCTTTGTTTGATTGCCACTCTACCCCCTGCAGTGGGTGGTGGACACGGGCTCCTCGGCCGTCAGCAGCAACCTCCTCCCCATTTTTTGAAAACCTGCATCATAACGAGCATCAGGAAATATTCAGGACAGCCTGGCGATCATTTTTTGTAACCAAGAAGGAAGATTATTAACCAACTTGTGCATGTGTGCATTCGTGTCAGAAAGAAATTTCCAGTCCAGGACAGACTAGCCCTCCCACCTCAAGAAAAAGAAGGCATTTCTGAACAATGAGGAGGTGGGTGCAGACAGCTGCGAGGAGCCCTTAGAAACCTTGTCTTGGCCCGAGCCACCCACCAGATATGGCATCTAGGAAGACAGACCCCTTCCTGCATCGTTTTCTAAAGACAGTGCTATTTTAAGGGTCATTTTGGATTGCATATGTTTTAAAAACAGAGACCCGGCGAAGGTAACATTTGTAGTTGCAGGGGAAAAAATGAACTCACAGGAGGGTTTTCTAGATTTCTGGAATGTCAAATGGTGATTATAATATCTGCATCACTTTTTGTGAGGATTAAGTAAAGCGATGCCTGCAAAAACATTCAGCACTTCTGCTCATAGCAGGCACTCAACATTTGATAGTTAGTATTCTAATAAACAGAGTCCTATATAATACATTGGTTAACTTTCTCTGATGATATTCTGATTTGTTTTCTTTTTCTTTTTCTTTTTTTTTGCCTAATAAAGCTTTATTCTAACCTTGGCTACCTCTAGAGCCACCTTGAGCTAAGCACCATCCTTTAAAATGAATTGCACCCATTTCTCCGGGCTCTGTGGCACACGGTGGCAGCATGCACAGCAGTCTCCTCTCTGTGCTCTTACCGAGGTTTGAGCCATGGTTAGCAGTCCCTCCGCACAAGCCTAGCCTGACGAAATAAGCCTCGAAAGGAGCCGTCAGACCCAGACTCCAGGTGGCCAGATGCACCCCCCCCAGGGCTCCGAGGCCTGGGGACTGCAAACAGGAATGAACAGAACCCAAATTTCGCCAGTTCCTATGAGCAGCAGAGAAAGCAGCTGAGGAGGCAGAACACTGAACTAGACACAGCAGCGAGGACTCCGATCCAGCCAGTCAGTTGGAAAAAGACTGCTGGACCTTGCAAACACATTCTGGAATGGTTATATTTGGGGGTCAGAAAATCTATTCAAACCCCTTTTCCCTAGCTGCACGTGAACTTCGGGGAGCAAAAATGATGCTTCTGCAGGAGCCAGCAGAAAAGCCGAAGCCTCTAAACCGCAAAGGCAGCTGTCTCAAGCCTACATGTTATTAGGCTGATTGAAATAATCAGAAAACAGCTCCAGAATGCTGGCTTCGAGAAACGCAGGCAATTTCTGTTTGGCAGAGAGTGATGTCAGCCTCCTCAGCGGGGGAAATCGAATGTTGTCTTTCTCCCTCTCTTTTTTCTTTTCCCTTCTAAAAACTTCCCTGCATTATTTGATTTCACATCAATTTGGTTGAGGAGGGCTGTTGGCACATTTCACCTGCTGTGCCACAGGCCCTCTGGAGTCCTGGGTCACCAGGTCACAGGAGAGATGCATAATGACCCCCTGGAAACATGCTGGCTTTGGATTGTAGCAAACTGCTTTGTCCCTGGAGCCTGGGTGTTTCTCTGTCTCTTCCTCCTGGCCTCTTTCTTACTCAAATGGTCTTCAAAACAGAGTAAGGAAAGGCCCAAAAGCCTGAAAATCTAACCTTATGAGGCAGAACCAAGTCCCCATTGGAGGAGACAGACGTAGCAAAAGCGAAGGACTGGAGAAAAATGATCCCTGTCTCGCCGTGATGAAATCTAGTTAGTGCTGGCTGCATTAATGTCCATTTAAAGTGTGAAAGGGGCTGTGACCCAGCCAGGGCCAGGAGGGGAGAGGGTGCAGAGGTGAGGCCACAGCAGCCCCCTGCCCCCTTCCCTGCCACAGTGGTCCTGTAGCACGCCTTAGCCTCAACTTGGGGAGGGTCCCCTCATTCAATGCACGGTCTGGCCCCGGTTTGCCAGAGTCAACCTCCCCCCGGGACCTCCATGGGTGCTGCCTCCTGGTTCACTCAACACTGGAGAAATCTGGGAGGGGGATGAGGAAGGGCGGGGGACACGCCCTGGATAGGCTGCCCGGCAAGCCTGGGGCCCTTGAAGCTGTGCAATGCTGGGAGAGGTCGGGGGGACAGGAGAGGGATGGCGGGGAGGGGAGAGAGCTCTTTCCGTGTGGTATGTGTGCAGCGGTGGGGAGCGTGCTCCTTCCAGGTTTCCAGCAATAAGAAAGCACACTTGCTACTGCAGGTTTATTAACGAGGCCTGCGGGAATGAGGATTGGCTTGTCCACCGTGTTAACTGGACGGTAGGAAAAAAGAAGTCAGAAAAGAGAAAACCACGTTCAGGTTCACGTTCAACTGTGGCTGCTCCTCTGAACTCAAAAGGACACCAGCCCGTAGCTGCCTTGGCCATCCCTGGGGGTGGGGGAGGGGGGCACAGTGGATTCTATGGGTACCCCTGCTCCCTCTTTTTTTCCCTCTTTAATGGATACTGGGCCATTTGCTGTGCTGCTGGGTCACTCGTGGACATTTTCCCTGCACCACCCTCCAAGTGATGACCCCTAAACATTGTTTTTAAGCAAGACAGGCAGGCAGCCTTCCCAGGATCCTGCTAGCCCAGGCGTGGGGTCTGAGGCATATACCCTGCCTGCCCACTCAGAGCAGAGCGAATTTATGAATCCCTGACTGTGGAAAAGTCAGGAAATGGGGAGCCCCCATGCTGAGCTGTCTTTCCTCCGTCCCTGCTCTCGTTTCAGGTTCTAACCTGCCTTGGTTCTGCCCCTGCCTCTAGGCAGCCACCCTTCCTCAGGTGTGGACATAGAAGCCCCTGGGTCTGTGGGACACGTGGTAGCCCATGACAGCCCCCGGACAGGGTGGTTCCAGAGGCCCTTGCCCTGGAACCTGTTGTCTTCCCTTCCTGCCCTCCAAGGTGGCTTGAATCCTCAGCCAGCACTCCTGTTTGTTGGGCAAACAGACAGTGAAAACAGTCCAGTGCCAGGAGGCTCGGAGCCTGGCACCGGGCCAGGGGCCCTGGCAGCCGGGACGGGAGGAAAGAGCACCCAGTGGGGAATTACTTAGGGCCCACCTGCTTCTTCCCTTGCATTGGTGAAAGGCGGGCAAGGGCAAGGGCAAGGGCAAAGAAAGATTGGGAATCGGGGATCATTCTGTTCTGCAACTTGTCAGGAGATCGGGAGTCCTGGCAAGAGGTTACTCGGGGAAGCTGGATGATGTTATCGACCAAATTGGGGTTTGGGGATTATCTGTGGATTTCATTTATCTGTGTTTTCCCTGGTCTCTCTTGTTGTAGGTAATTAAGAGCTGATTGCTAGTAATTAAGAGTTGTTGAGAGAGGCAGCAGGATCCAAAAAGGAGAGTCACACATTTTTGTCTTGCTTTGGACAGACTCCTGACCTCCTCCCCTCCTCCCTCAGCCTGCCCCCTCCAGTGTGTGTGCCTCCTGCAGGGATGGGGACCCTGGAAAGCGAGTCGCAGCTTGTCAACTGGATTATTTATGTGTAAGCTCTGCACTGGCTTAATTTCCTTCTGTTATTCCCAAGCCTTGAGTAAAGCCTTGTGTAGCAGGTTTAAGTTCCACTCTCCTGGCACTCAGGTGTGCTAAGATGTAGCTTTTCTTTATTCCTCCCCAACTGCAGCCTTAACCGGGCCCTTGAGCCCCCGTTTCTGCTGATGGTGGACAATTTCAACTTGCCAAGTCAAGGTAATAGTCACTTCTGGTTTAAATCATGGTCACTTTTAGGCAAATGCTGTCTCTTCCAGATTCTCTCTTGCTCGATCTTCCAGGTGTGAGCTGCAGCCCTGGGAGTGGGGGCGGGGGTCCTATACTGTCCTGGCATTGAGCAAGGGACATATGTCCACGTGCTGGCCTCTGCTTCCTGGCTCTACCCACTGGGCTCCAGGTCTTGGACAAGTTGTGCTTGTCCCTCCTGGACTTGAACATGGAACCCGGTGTCCCGGCTGGCCGTGGCCTCTAGTCCAGAGGTCCTGCGTCTGGCTGCTCTTCATGCCCCTGGTGGGTGCCTTTGGTCAGCACTCCTGCTTGGCTCTTCTGCGTGCTGTGGTGGCTTTGGTGCTCTTGGCTGCGCTCTCTACCGTGCTAGGGTGTGTAGGACCTGGGCCATCCTTGCATATACTGCCGATGCCTTGCATTTAGCCACGGCCACTTGGCCTCTGCAGCTCCAGGCTACATGTGGACCTTCTCTGCACGGCATGCAGGCTTCCCCTGCTGGCTGCTGTGCGGGAGGCTCCGTTTTCTCTCCTCTCCGTGCCATAAACCTCTCTGGGGTTTCCACCTCTCCCATCCCTGGGCCATAGGAGCCTCAGGCCTGTTCCAGGGTTCCCATCAGCATGTAGACCCTTCTATCAGCCAGCCAACCTCTCAAACTGCTGGAACCTCTATTCCCCACCCCAGTGGCGGGAAAACTGCTCTCATTCCCCCTCCCCGGCTCTATATATTTTAGATGCAATCAATGTTCCAAGTCCAAGGCATCTAAAAAGTCAAGTTTAGAATTCCAAAACACCCTCTTTGTTTGCATTTGGAAATCATGGCTCTCAAGAGCAGTCAATCTGTGATAGGGAAGTCTTCCTGGGACCTTGAAACCTTTTTCTTTCCTAGGAGACTAACATTCGCTGAGCACTTTGCCTGGGTTATCACGTTTGATCTTCACATGGGCCCTGTTATGATTTCCATTTTGCATGTAAGGAAATGGAGACAGAGGGGGTTAAAGAACTTGGTGGATCATTTGCCTCTGGTGCCCTGGCTCACTTCCTTGAGGCCTCACCTCCACTGCTTCGAGCTGTGACCGTGGAGGACAGTTCTGTGAGGGCTTTGACGCAGCTCACGCTGCCAGCATGCCACCCAGTGTGAGTACTGTGCATCTATGCCTTGCGTTTTCCGCCCCAGGGCTTCTCTGCTGCCGCAGACGCTAGGTGGGGGGCGGGGGGGCTCGCTGTCAGGCAAGCACTCAGATCCTGGGAGGGAGGCTTGCTCGCTCACACGTCTGGCAGTTGATCCCGGCTGTCCTCAAAGCCCTTAGCCTTGGCCAAACACCCACACGTGACCTGGGCTTCCTCACAGCATGGCGGCTAGGTTCCAAGGGTGAGTGTCCCAACAGAGAGTGAGAGAGCACCACGTGGAAGCTGCATTTGATGATGTAGCACTGAAAACCACATAGCATCACTTCCACCACATTCTATTGGTCAGAACAGCCACTAACCCATCCAGGTTCAAGGCGAGAGGAAAAAGGTACCACCTCTTGATGGGAGTGGCAAGATTCTGGAAGAACATACGGGACTGGAAATAGTACCATGGCTGTATACAGCCTATCACAACAGAGGTGTCCAGGTAAAGAGTGGGAAAGACATGGCTTAAACATATTAAAAATTCAAATTCCAGGGAACCAGCCCAAGGAATGCCCAGTGCTCCTTTGGGCCCAGACACAATGTAGGGGCTGCCCACCTGCCTTGATGTGAGAGGCCCCAGGAGGGTACTTACCCCATGTCCTGCAACCCAGGAACTGCCCTCTTCTGGACTAGTCTTTGCTGTTAGGCAGGGATGACTGAGCCAGCGGAGTCACTATTGCCGGTGTTCTGGAAGGCATGCTTTTGGAGGTTCTGCAATGAGAACACGTCTTCCCTACAACTCTGTGTCTCTTATTGGAGACCAAGGCAGTCTGTTCCACCTCAGTGGGCTGAATGTTCTGGCACAGGTGAGCATGGGCTTCTGGGAGCTCCTGGGAGGACACCTACCTCAATGGGGCCTGCTGTATCAGCTTGGGTTGATGCCGTTTTCAGAGGAGGTGACATCTGAGTGAGGTGGTGAAGGATGAGTAGGAGTTGACCAGAACACGGAGGGGAAATGGGCTTCTCTGCAGAGGCAGGGAGGGACAAAGAATGTGGTGAGGGGACTGCAGCATAGGTCAAAGGGGGGGAAGGGGAGGAAAGGATGGACAGTGTGCTGGGACCACATTTCCGGGCCTGCCAAGGACCTGGGATCGATGGCTTGATTGGTTTTCTCCAGGGCACCAGAAAATGCCTGTTTTCCCAGGGGTGGGGCACTAAGAATATGTACTAGGTAGGTGTGAGCAGACAGACACAGATGGGTGGCGGGAGAAGAAGAGGAAGAGGGAGGAGGGAAGGAGGAGAGGAAACAGAGAAGGCTCCTAGAACAAAGGACTTTTTCATAATGTGGCCTCCAGCCACCCTGGGCACCTTGGCCACATCTGAGAGCCTTTGCTTTGAGGACCTTCTCTGACCTGTTTATGCCCCTAATTACTCATTTATTCATTCATTCCACCCATGGGCGCTTACTGTCTGCCCTCCACTGCCTTCTATAGTAACTGACATTTCCTTCGTGTGTTTTCTCACTTAACAGATGGGCATCGGGATCGGTGTAACAAATACAAGTGCATCTGTGGGGCAATGGGACAGTGTATTTGAGATCTGTGGTCCAGCATGTCCACTGCTACGTTCCCCTTCCCCGTCTCGTCCCATCAGCCCGTCCGCTCTCACGTGGCGAGCCTTAGCTGGAGAGCTTGCTGCGTGCCAGGCACAGGACACGGTGGTTCAAGCTCTCTGTATCAATTAGGATCAGGTTTGACTGAGAGTAATCAAAAACCCCAAATGACGTGTCCAAGACAACATTTGCTTTCTCGCTCATGTTTAGGAACTTGAGCTTTAGGCGGTGGCCGGCGGCTCTGGCATCGCACAGGTCAGGGATCCGGGCTCCTTGTTGCTCTGCTGTGTATGGCTTCTCTAATGGTTTAAAACCATGTCTGGCCTTTTTTGTTGACAGTCCTTCCAACCAGAGGGAGTCGAATTCCCCAATCCTTGAATATGGGCCAGACACTTCCGATGAATTGAATGAGGCAGAGGTGACAACTGTGTGATTTCTGAGGCTAGGTCCTAAAAGGTGATATGGCTTCCACCTGGCACTTTCTCTCTTCTTTCTCTCTCTCCGGCCCCCCACCTCCCTCCCACTTTTATCCTCACCTTCCCTCCCCATAGGTCTTTGGAGCATTGAACTGCCATCTAAGAAGTTTGCTACCCTGAAGCTGCCATGCTGGGGAGAGAGGAGAGAGATGCCTGAGGGATTCCAGGTATTCTGTATACTTTCCCTGCCCTAGATCCCCTCCCCAGCCAGATGTTTCTGTCTTTCCAGCCCAGGCACCAGACACATGAGTCAGCCCACAAATTTCTGCCCCTTCTGGAGCCTGCCACGCAAGCCCCACTTGGGGACAGCCAGTCCCCAGGGCAGAAGCCTTCCCAGAGCATGCAGCAAGGTCCCCTGAGATCCTGGGGACACTGACGTGCCTGTTACCTGGGTTGGCAGCTGCTCACCGTATTGCAGTAGCTTTGTACTCACAGCCCCCAGGTGACTCAGAACGTGTGGTTGACATGGAGCCACTCAATTTCCTGCCTCGCCTCTCTTCTGGCCTTCTGCTTTGTCACTGAGTCTTCTTATTTGGGGGACTGAGGGTGCTGTGGCTTCACACTGGCTTTCTCAGCCCCTCCCTTTCCCCCAGGGAGGGTTTGAGGGGGACAAGGGAGGAGGAACAGCAGCCTACATCCCTTCTGGCGCAGTGGGGATGGCACTAGACTGGAGACCTAGGCTGTCATCCAGGCTCTGCCACTAACCGGCCACAAGACTTGGCAAATCCCTTTATCCCTGGTTACACTTTCCTTATCTACAAAGTCTTCACGGGCTGAAGCCTGTAATACTGTAGTACAGTCACGTGTTGCTTAATGACAGGGATGTGTTCTGAGAAATTTGTCAGTAGGGGATTTTGTCATTGTGGGAACATCCTAGATAGTGTAGCCTACTACAAACCTGGGCTACACGGTGTAGACGTGGCTCCTAGGCTACACACCCGTACAGCATGTTACTGTACTGAATACTGCAGGCAACTATAACACAATGGTAAGTATTTGTGTATCTCAACATGTCTAAATATAGAAAAGATACAGTAGAAATACAGTATTATAATTTTATGGGACTGCTGTCATATATATGATCTGTCACTGACCGAAACATTGTTACTCAGTGCATGTCTGTATTTACTGAGTGTCCAGCTATCCTGCAGCTAGGCTCTTTGGAGGATCTGAAAGAATTTTATTAATATCAGTTAATATTTTTTCCATTGTGAACCCAAACCAATGTTAGCAAATGGGGAAATTTATTGATTGATATTACTGAATGGTCCAGACGTAACCTACTTTAGGGATGGCTTGATCTGTGACTTAAATGATGCCACCGGCACCCATTATCTGCTCTTCCCTCTGGATGGGCTTCAGGTTTGCACACTGTGGCTGTTTCCTGCTCCCACTCCCAGTCCCATTCCAATCTCTGCAGCTTCTAGCATCCCCGCCATGCAGTTGTAGCTAAGCCACACGTTCTCTGACAACCAAACCCAGCCTGGAAGAGAGACTCTGTGTCCCAGCGTTCTCATCAAGAATCCCGGCCGGGCGCGGTGGCTCACGCCTGTAATCCTAGCACTCTGGGAGGCCGAGGTGGGCGGATCGCTCAAGGTCAGGAGTTTGAAACCAGCCTGAGCAAGAGTGAGACCTTGTCTCTACCAAAAATAGAAAAAAAAATTAGCTGGGCCTGGTGGCGCATGCCTATAGTCCCAGCTACTCGGGAGGCTGAGGCAGAAGGATTGCTTGAGCCCAGGAGTTTGAGGTTGCTGTGAGCTAGGCTCACGCCATGGCACTCTAGCCCAGGCAACAGAGTGAGACTCTGTCTCAAAAAAAAAAAAGGAATCCTGCTATTCCCTCTCATGGCACCAGTTTGGTCATGTGTGTCCTCCCTTCTGGATTAAGCTGATCCCTGGAGCTGCGTGTGCAGCCAACCCCAACCCCCAAACTGCTTTGCTGGGAGAGGGAGGAAATGGATACTGGCAGCGGGTGGGGGACTGGGAGTTAGGGTGGAGGTGGGGTTACCTACCCTCAAAGAGCTTAGAAAGCAGATTTGTACTCAGGGTACAGAGAGCACAACTCTGATGACCCTTCCTTGTGAACTCTGACAAAGGGAGAACTCCATGTGAACTCAATGGTCAGGGAGGGCTTCTTGGAAGAGGTAGGACTTGTATACCCTGGAGAATTTAGGCAGGAAGGAGTCTGAAGGGTAGGGCAGATGGGGACCCTTTTCTGTGTGGTTCACACAGTTCACAACCCTGCAGCTTCTCCCAGCCCTAGCATGACGTCAACTGCAGTTTGAATAGGTTGTAATTACGGAAGCAAAAGAGAAACCCTGGACTGGTGTTACGGGCTACATTATGTTCCCCCCAAAATTCATATGTTGAAGTCCTATCCCCCAGTGTCTCAGAATATGATGGCATTTGGAGACAGAGTCTTTAAAGAGGTAACCAAGGTAAAATGAGGTCATATGGGTGGACCCTAATCCAATATGGCTGGTGTCCTTTTAAGAAGAGGAGATCAGGACACAGACACACCGAAGGAAGACCGTGTGGGGACACAGCGAGAAGGCAGCCATCTATAAGCCAAAGACAGGGGCCTCAGAAGGAGTCAACCCTGTCAACACCTTGATCTTGGATTTCTAGCCTCCAGAACTGCCAGAAAATAAAATTGTGTTGTTTAAGCCCGGCACTGTGTGGTACTTTGTTATGGCAGCACTAAGAAACTGATATAATTGGTTTCAAAAGTGACCAGGAACCCCATCTTTCCTCGCCCTCTGCCTGGCGATGCTCTCAGCAGGATGCTATGAGGGGGATGGCTCTCTCCTCTCTCCTCTCCCCCCTGTTATCCTGTAGCTGATACCCTAACTGCAGGGACTACACCAGCAAAGCCCTCTTAGACACGGCAAAGTCATCTTCGTCCTGAAGTCCTTTTTGGTCACCTGCTCTGAACTGTCTTTAAGAGTTAAACCCTTGCCCTCTTCTCCCAGTGTATACTTTTGCGGAAGACGAAGCCAGATTCAGCTGTTTTTCTTGAAATAGGAGATGGAATTTTCCCCAATGTAAAAATAATGGTGCCCAATTCTTGTGGGAGGTGGACGCGGCTGGCGCTGGCACTGCAGGTCTTTTCTTTCCCTCAGAAATAGCCCCACAATGGCCTCATTTTCTAAAACTTGCAACTCAGCGAGTACTTAGCCTTTAGCCAGAAGAATCCACTCTGCTAAAGTTGAAAAGAGAGAAATCCATTTGTCAATGCAGTCAGCCACTCAACGCTCATCCACTGGCCTTGAGCCTCCAACAGGTTCATGGTCAAAGACAGAGACGTACACGTCGGCTTTGGCTTCCCCTACACCTGATGAGGACGTTGCGGAACAGCATGGGGTACAAAAGTGGGGAGGGAAGATAATGTTGGCAAACAGCAAGGTTTGGAGCCTGGGCCCTTGTGGGAGGGGCAGGGGAAGAACCCTGAGAAGCCAGGGACAGCTGGAGGGGACTAGGGACAGACAGGGGAAAGGCATGGTGGGAGGGGAAGCACTTTTCTCACTGGCTACAGACAAGGTCATCTGAAGACCCTGGTTGGGAGCAGGTCTTAACAGACTTGACCCTCACATACGAGCCCTAAGCTGCCCCCTGATAGGATCTCAGACTGGCTCCAAGCTGACATCTCTCACGTTAAAAATAACAGAGGTGTCCCAGGTGCCTTTTGCCCCCGTCCTGGAAGAAGGATCTCTGAGCACTCATTTTTTAATGCAGTGATAAAAGGTATACAATTCAGCCCTAGTGGGGTAGGGCAGGGGTGGACGGTGAGGGCGTATGGGGAGGTGATCGTTAGTTGCTCTCTGCAGTGGGAAGTGGAAAGATAATCTTTCTGGAGCATTTAGGGCTCCAATTATTAATAGAATCTTCCTTTTCTGACAAGGGTTTTCCTTCCATTGTTGTGTGGTCTCCCCCACTGCCCAGTGCCTGGGGAGGTAGTACTGGAGGGGCATGTGTTTCAGAGTCAGAGAGGCCCATCTGGGGATCTAGGGGAGAATCCCTGGGCTTTGCAGCCATCATGAGGGCAGAAGAAGCTGGAGGGCCTCTGAGAGCTCCTACCCTTCCTAGCAGGGTGCAGGGCCCAGGACCGAGCCTGGGAAGCGGGTGAACCCCCGCCCACTCCCACTCCCCAGGGTTACTTGTACATCCCCTGCTGTGCACATTTCCAAAGAGCCCATTCAGACCGCTGCTTCTCCTTCCCTCCCCTCTCCCCCCCCCCCACTGGAGCTGGCTGGCCTGGTCCTGCCACTTCCTTGTTTACCCTGCAGTCTGATGAGGGGGGAGCACTGCCTGCCTCAGGAATAGGTCTCCTGGCAAATTAGCCGCAGGAATTGAAATCCATTTTTATTCTGCCCATTATTAAGCATTGTTATTTCTGCTGTTCATTACCAGCTTGTTTCCTTGATCAACTCTTGGGAACAAAGGCTCTTCAAAGCGTTTCCCACGGAGGAGCCGGCGTGGCCAGCCATGGCCATCACTATGCCACTGGTTGAAATCCCCCCACCCCCATCCTTCAGGGCCTGGGCAAGGTCTTTTCCCAGCTGGCTTGTGAGAAGGCAAGGGACAAGCTAGAGGGAGAGGGGGCCACCATCCACCCCTCCTCAGGCCCCCTCCCGAGGCTGCCATCCTATCCAGAGCAGCTGCACTAGGAAACCCATTCTTACTTTTAATGTTGTACTTTAAAAACAATTAAGATGTAACATACATACAGTAAAGCCCACCAATCTTAAGTGTACAGGTCTATGACTTTTTACATATGTACAGACTCATGCTCAGCCAGGTCCAGGTATAGGCCATTTCCGGCACCTGCCCCAGAAGCCCCCTTGCACCTGCTGTCCCCACAAAGGTAACCATTATTCTGACTTTTTTTTTTTTACGAGATGGGGGTCTCACTCTGTCAACCAGGCTGGAGTGCAGTGGCATGATCTTAGCTCACTGCAGTCCCGAACCCCTGGGCTCAAGTGATCCTCCTGCCTCAGTCTCCCGAGCAGCTGGGATTACAGGTGCTCACCACCATGCCCAGCTAATTTTTTTAATTTTTAAAAAAATTTTTTGTAGAGATGGGATCTCACTATGTTGCTCAAGCTGATCTCCAGCTCCTGACTTCAAGCGATCCTCCCACCTCAGCCTCCTAAAGTGCTGGGATTGCAGGCGTGAGCCACCGTGCCTGGCCTATCTGATTTCTAACAACATAGACTTGATTTGTCTGTTTTTGAACCTCGAATAAGTAGAATCATATGACATATATTCTTGTGTGGGTGGTTTCTTTTGTTCAACGTTGTCTGGGATGTTCATCCATGTCGTTGTATATAACAGTACTTTGTTCTTTTTCAATTTTTATAGAATCTTGTTGTATGAATATACCATGATTAGTTTATCAGTTCTGTTGATGGGCATTTAGGTTGTTTCCAGCTTTTGGCTGTTAGGAATAAAACTGCTGTGTGCATTCGTGTGCATGGCTTTTGGTGGACACAAGCACTCATTGCTCTTGGCTGTATACCTGGAAATGAAATCGCTGGATCATAGGATATGCAACACAGCCATGCTCAATTTCTCAAAGAGCAAGCAAAAAGAGGGCAATGCTTAGGCCAAAGGTCTGAGAGATAAATGATGGTATTTTAGTCATGATGTGGGTGGGGAGATACTTTTGCTCACGTGTGTGGTAGATTATTACAAACATAACCCCCAATCAGTCACACCTCCATATCCGCATGAACGGACAGTCCCTTCTCACACTGAGTTTAGCCACAGGGTTTGCTTCCGCCAATGGGACATCAGCCAGAATGGTGCAAACAAGATATGATAAGTACTTGAGTACTGAGGCTTGCCTACTGCTATGGTCTGAATGTGTCTCTCCAAAATTCCTATGTTGGGACGTAACACCCAATGTGATAGTATTAAGAGGTAGGGCTTTGGCCCGGCATAGTGGCTCACGCCTGTAATCCTAGCACTCTGGGAGGCCAAGGCGGGAGGATGGCTCAAGGTCAGGAGTTTGAAACCAGCCTGAGTAAGGGCGAGACCCATCCCTACTAAAAAAAAAATAGAAACAAATTAGCTGGCCAACTAAAAATATATATAAAAAATTAGCTGGGCATGGTGGCACATGCCTGTAGTCCC
>CAUYRT010105558.1:0-15506 GCA_963574885.1 Lepilemur ruficaudatus | reverse complement strand
GAAATCTTTTAAATAGTGGTCATGTTCAAAGATAAAATGGTCATGTTAGGGAGAATAATCAAATCTAATCTTTAGTTAATCCTGATTATTGAAAATGTGTAGTTTTTTTTTTTTTTTTAAGACAGAGTCTCACTTTGTTGTCGGGGCTAGAGTGCCGTGGCGTCAGCCTGGCTCACAGCAACCTCAAACTCCTGGGCTCAAGTGATCCTTCTGCCTCAGCCTCCCGAGTAGCTGGGACTACAGGCATGTGCCTGCATGCCTGGCTAATTTTTTCTATATATATTTAGTTGGCCAATTAATTTCTTTCTATTATTAGTAGAGATGGGGTCTGGCTCTTGCTCAGGCTGGTTTCGAACTCCTGACCTTGAGCAATCTGCCCACCTCGGCCTCCCAGAGTGCTAGGATTACAGGCTTGAGCCACTGCGCCCGGCCGGAAATGTGTAGTTTTTATGTTGAGTCTTAAATCTCTGTACTTGTGGCTATTAAATGGTAGCACTCCCTTCATTTTTCTGCTTATAAACAAAAATGAAATGTACTCTAAGCATCAAAGAAATTGGTGAAAAAAAAGAACAACCCTAAAAGACTTAGCTCTCAATTTGATACCTAAGAGCAAGTTTCAGATAGTCAGGGATCTGTCCTGTGTGCTTCTACTTTCAATTTAGAAGACAAGTATTAGAAAAGATGGAGGATATTATGTAACTATATAAAGTATTATCACTTATTTGAATTTATTCTTCCAACAATTTTTGACTTTATGGCCAACTTTTATCAGTAGTTTTTAAATGGTGAAAGATTTTATTTAATAATCAAAATTACCTGTGTGGTACAACACAAAGAGAAAAACTTAATATAAATTATGGACTTTATTTAATAATAATGTATTAATATTGGCTCATTAATGATAACAAATATACCACACTAATGCAAAATGTTAATAATAGAGGTAACTGTGTATGTTTGTTGAGACAGGGAGAGTTGATATATATGAAAACTGCACTTTCTGAGCAATTTTTCTTTAAACCTAAAGTTGTTCTAAAACAAAAGTCTACTAGTTTAAAAAATCCAGTTATAAGTTAGTAAAAATAAAGATGCTTTTTTTCCTCTAGCTGCCTCCTACCCTCCACCAAATTACCTGTCTGGTAACTGGTAACTATTTAGTTTCAAAGGGACTGAGAAATAAAAATAAAATCCTAAGCCAACCAACTGACTCAATGGACTCCTCTTGACCAAGAGGACCCCAGAGAAACCTTAAAACTGAAATCCCGGCCATGACAGATGGGATGGGAGGTCAGACACGCCTTGTTATATCCTCTCCTTCTGTAACTGCCAACAGACTTTCTTCCCTGAGGGCTAAACAGAAACCAGCTCTTATGAAAGATTTGCTCCACTACTGATTTCAACTAATTGCCTGACGCTTCTCCATTTTTGTGGTTTTGGCACAATAACTGATCAGCTTTCCTTCTTGATAAGAGACCACTGAGCATGGAGTGGTTCTGGCCAGTCTATGGAGGATGTGTAGTGAGAGTTTTCATGTCCTCTGCTTCACCTTCTGAAGTCAGAGGGCTGAAAACTTCACCCTTAGATCATGGCAATGCAGCCATTTTTGGAACATGGGTCCTGTGAAGGGGTATGAAACTCAATTGCATGCACACGTTTCTCCTATCATAAGTATTCATAATGCCTTCTATAGCTTGTTAAATATGTGTATTTGGCCACCCCACTCAGTATAAATTCCTATTCTCTTTGCTTTTCCCTCAAAATTCTTGCCCTTGGCTTCTGCCTGAGTCTATGCTTCCCAGCCTGCAGGATGGCCCTTCTGACAAATAAAGCTCACCTTTCCAAATTTATGAACCTCATCATTCTTTATTTGACAAGAGTTAAGTGAACTTAAGTGTTAACATCTGAATATGTTTCAGGTTACAGATGTTGGTTTCTCAAGTGCTCATTTAATGTACCCAGATTCAGAATAACATTTTGATTTCTTGATTCTAAACTTTTAACATGTCTAGAGAATTCCCTTCTTGAGTCATGTATCTCTGAATGATATGACTATTTCATAAAATAGATGATTGTTCTCTAAGGAAAAGCTTATCATATATACAGTTCTTTTAAATTGAAAATGTTACAGTGTTGTGACTGTATAATATCAGATGACCCTTTTTGAGGCATAAAATTTTAAGATTAAAAGTAGCATAAAATATGAGAGTCTTATATCCAGAATTTGTGAGGACATTTTAATTTTTCTATCTTATTCATTGGTAGAATGAATGAAACAGTTACCAAACTCACTCTTCCAACTTTTCTCTGTTCATAGAATTTTCAGTATAGAGAGAATTTAGATGTTTTCTAATCCAAATCATCCCACCTGTAAATCTTTAACATAATGTGGAAAGGAAAAATGTAATTCAGTCTTTTAATGCATAAGATTTTGCCAATTTGCATTAAAACATCTTTCAGGACTATGATCTGTAAGATGAATTTGTTTTAAAAAATGTTGATTGAGGCTATTTTCATACTCTTTGTTATTTCTCACTTGAAATGCAAAATACTAGATGGTTTGTTTCCAATGTTAAATATTATAGAGAGATTCATCTCCATTTCAAGGTAATCATAAAAAAAAGATAGAATGTAGAAACTCTGTATGATCGCCTTCTCAGTTATATGTGATCTTTATAAATAAACTCATGATTTCATTGAAATTTTTCTCTTGTATTATTAGAATTACTTCACATACAAGTATTTATACAATAAGCCTGAGACCAAAAAAAACCTTCCTTGCTTTTTGATTCATCTTTACAGTCTTGTTAAAGGAAAAAATATTCTGACACTTGTTAAAATAGTAAGGAAGACTTTATTCAGGACTATTGTGATAGGTGTCAAGACTGCTATAGGAGAGAGAGATCAGGCTCAACTCTGAATACAGAAGAGAACTGAGACAACACAGGGACAGGACTTGGGCCTCCCTTCTGACAAAGGGAGGCAACATGGGACAGTATGATTCAGCCTAATTAGCTATAAAAGAGCAAAAAATGAATGATCTCTTAACTGCTGGAATTCAGCCTATATCTATATAAGGAAGGGGCCAAACTCTATGTCTTTTGAGTAATGTTTCCCAGGACCACTGAAACAAGATGCTGACACCAGCTGATAAGGAATCTGGCTGCAAAGAAACCAGCCCTATATGGATCTAACCTCCTCAAGCCAGAATAGACTGTCATACTGACCTTACCCTGACTTTTCCCCTCACTATAATCTCATTTTAATGCTAAAAGTTATGCCCATGGGAGGAGATCAAAATGCTAAGGATACATGTGATGCATGAAAACGCATAACCACCAAGTACACAGCCAACAGATCCCCACCTCTATGTGTGATGACTTCCAAGCTGACACCTGCTTCCCCCTGTGCAACCATACAGAAGTTCCCCTCCCTTTTGTTTGGAGAGCCTGTCTGGTTGTTCCTTAACCAATGCTGCCTCCCTTTTGTTCAAGCAAAAGCCCAAAATAAAGCCTTGCCTGCCTAAATCTGTCTGGTCTCAGGTCAATTTCTATTGACTCGGACCAAGAACCTGAAGTCTGGTATCAGAACATGTGGGAATTTATAGCCGAGGAGCAGGTTGGGTAGTCAGTGAAAAACTAGGAAACAAAGGAAACATCAAGGGTAGGGAAGAAGATTCTTGCCAATCTGGCCTAATAGGATTCTTGATGAAGGCAGGCCAACTGGATCAGATATCAAGGGTGGGGAATTGTGTCTAAATGACATAGCGCAGAACTGTCCTAAAACTGGGATATTTAGGCCTGTCAAGGATGGTGGGGTGGCAAGGGAGTAGGGCCTAGAAGAAGATTTAGAAGAGCCGGACTAAAGTTTGGTTAAGGAAATCTTCTTTTCAGTGTTCTGATGTGATGACAGTGTTGGTAATAACTTAAAAATTCTCTAGTAAAATGTAAATCTTTTGTTTTTTGCCACAGCTAAAAACAGAAAAAAAAAATCTTTTCAGAAAAATCTTACTGGCTTTTTGCTATATCTTTTAATTGAAAATAAAAGACATTTGTATTTAGTTCTGTGGTGAAGGAACCTTGTTAGATTAAAGCTTAGAGTTTCTTAGTGATTTTTAATCTTGATATATAAAAGGTAAACTATCAGCTGAATTAATTTAAATTTTATTTTTTGCAAAAGCCTTCAAAAAGAGTTTAGTTGGAAAAATAAGCACATTCTGTAATATATCAGTGTACACTGGATTTGAACAAAATTGCTGACTGTTAACCTCTGACAAATGCCGATTGATCATGTCCTCATTTTCACTTCTGCCACTAACTCTGCAAAAAGTTAAAATTTTTTTAAGTTTATTTAAAAAAATTCAATTCAGAATCCAATTTGATCCGACTTAAATTGAATATCTTCAGGTATTAATAGAACTTGATGTGAGTGTAAATTAAGCATAATGTGAATATGCACTAAATATAAATTTTTATATTTAAGATACATATATAAGTATAAAGATAGATGATAGATAAATAGATATAGATGTAGGTAAATATGTAGAGATCTATATCCCAGACAAGAGAATCAAGGAGGAGAAACTATTCTTCAATGTCTACTATTTCTTGAGTTAGCAATTTCCTTTATTTAAATGTTGTGTTGCTTTCATTTTGATTGAATCAGAAACCTGGAGCAAAGTGAAAAAAATATTTTTAATGATATAGCATGAATTTAATAAGAAAATGGTAAATTTATTTTAATCAATGTTTATTTTAGAAGTACATGAAAATAACAGCATATATTTATTGAACTACAGTTGACCCTTGAACAACACGGGATTGTAAATAAGAAGGGAAGGTCTCCAGGGCTATAGGAATTCAATCGGTTTGAGCCATTAGCAATCTGTCTGTTTTGCAGCTTCTTGTTTTACACCCTGTTTTTCAGAACCCTGTGAGACCTGTGGTCACCCAGGTGGCTAAAACTAGCCCCTGACAGACCCTGGCAGCTTATCCAGGAACTCTAGTGAACTTTCCTTATTATCATGCTAAAGTCTCCACCATGGGAGGGAGGAGCTTTAGCTTCCTTACCATAACATATGACCTATGTGTTAGCATGATGACCCATTATGCCAGCACCACTGGAATTCCTCCCTTGCATGTGATGACACATCTTCTTTCTCTAGTTCCCCATAAAATCTCTACACCCCTTTGCCTCAGGGAGACACTGCTCTAGAGAATACTCCAGGTGCTCTCCTTACTTATTGCAAGTAATAAAACTCCTACTGATCGAAACTCATGTTCTCTAGCAGAGCCCTTTGTTACTCACCAGGCAAACCAACCCAAATTTTCAGGATTGAACTGTGCATGACCATTTATACACAGAGATTTTCTTCCTTTTCTGCCACCCCTGAGACACCCTCTTCCTTCTACTCAATGTGAAGACAAAGAAGATGAAAACCTTTATGATGATCCTCTTCAAATTAATAAATCATAAAAATATTTTATGGTTTTCTTAATAGTATTTTCTTCTTTTCCAGCTTGCTTTGTTGTGAGACTACAGTATATAATACATGTAACATGCAAAATATATGTTGATCAACTGTATATGTTACCCATAAGTCTTCTGGTCAACAGTAGGCTATTAGTTGTTAAGTTTTGGGGGAGTCAAAGTTATATGTTGATTTTTGACTGTGTGGGGATTGGTGCTCCTAACCCTGGTATTGTTCAAGAGCTAATTGTATATACCAGAGGTGGGGAGCCTTTTCATGTTGGAAGGCCAATTTAATTTAGCTGTAATCAAATAAATCCTCATTTAAGAAACTTCAATTAGCTATATTTAAAAATGTACATTCTTTTATAAAAATCTAAGTACTATGTACTTAATAATTTCAAAAATTGTAAACTATTTGTTCATTTTAAAGTTAACTAACCTTTCAATGACTTTGTTATGTCTGATTTTTGTTGGAAAGCATTTGAACACCTGGTTGCAGCATGGAAGTCCATAGTTTCAGTTGATCCTAGATGAGTATCAGTCATTTGTGACCTTAAGGACATCTTGATTTGAGTTAGGTAGGAGAATACAGATTTACAGTAATAAGTGGTTGAAAAGCAAGAAAGCATTTTTCTGGCGTTTTGTCAAAGACGTGAGTATTCTGTATTTTTCCATATTTCAACTGGATCTTTCTTAACATCAAAGACTTTAAAATGTCATTCACTGAGAGCTCAATCAAATCCATCTGTAGTTCTTTAGGTGCTTTGGTGATACCAACTAGGTGAGGCTGAAATGCTAATTTGACTGTGATGTCACCATTCTCAAAGTCAGTGAACCTTTCATTATATTCTCCAATTAATAGGTCTGTAACAGCTGAGTATTCTTCAAATGATTTGCATATGTCATCCTGCTCATCAATGACCTTTTCTAACAGGGGAGACCATTCATCAGAAATTTCCTTTTGAAGAAGTGTTTTGCAAAAAGATAGCTTTTTTGAAACGCTTCGATTTTTTTTTTTTTTGCCACACATTGTATATAGACTTTGTTTTACTTTGCAAAGAGATATTCAAGTCATTTTGATTTGATGTAATATCATACAGAAATGCTGCATTCCTATAGAAATCTTCTTTTAATAAGTCACTTTGCTGGTTCTGTTCTTCATAAAATTTATTTATTCTCACAGAGATAAAATTTTGGCTAAAACCTGTCCCTCTGATAGCCAATACACTTTAGAATGATAGAACAAATCCACACTGAATACCTCATTGTTCAACTTTAACATCTTACAAAACTGATGATGCCATTTTGCATTCGCATGAATATAGTTAACAATACTTATAACTTGTTGCAAAGTGTTACTTAAAATAGTAGCTTTAGCATAGAGATTTTGGTGATACAAGATACAATGAAAAGAAATGAAAACATCTACATGTGTTAATAATTTTAGTTTTTTATCTATGCAATAAACCCTTCATGTTTTCCTGTCATGGAAGGTGCACCATCTGTATATATACTCACTGAGTTTACCAAATTTAGTCCAACTTCACAACATTTATCTTGAAAGTTGTTGAATATATTTATTCTCTGTGTTCTCTTTGTAAGAGTGCCCACAGCAAGTAACTCTTTGTAGCAAAGAAAATCTGTTATGACCTGAATGAAGTATAAAACCTGAGCCAAGTCAGTAGTATCAGTTGATTCATCTAAAGTGATTGAATAATATATATTTTCCTTTTGAAGTATTGCATGAAGTTGTTTTGTTGAAGGCTAATTCGTGCTGCTGATCAGTTATGGTTCTCCTTGAAAGAGGCAGTTGTTTGTTCTTTGAAACATCATCAGGGTCTAAGCATCCTACAACTTGGACAATGCATTCTTTCACAATTTCTACATCATTGAATGGCTTCCCCTTTTTCCTGAGTATATAAGCTACTTTATAAGTTGCTTCAGTGGCATTATTTCCAGGTCTTATTGCTACTTGAAAGAATTGTCTTTGTTTTTGCTTTTCATCTTTTAATTTCCACAATACAACCTTCCCTGCCTCTCCCTCTAATTTAAAATATTTGTTGTGGTCCTTATGAGTGTTATAATGCTGATGAGTGTTGAATTTCTTAAATGTTGATATGGCAGTATCACAAAGCAAGCAAATCAACTTATCTTTAGTGGAAACAAGATAATATTGCAATTCTCAATCTTCATTCAAAAATCTGTTTTCTTCCTTCAGTGTTCTCTTGGTCTTCTTTGACATGATATGCTGTTAAGCAGCCAGAATTAAAAAATACTGTTGAGCTGTGCAACTATTCACAAATTCCACTTCAAACAGAAACACAGTGCACCATTGTTGTCAAAAGCTGATAACAGACTGGGGTACTCAACCCCCATGAACTCTTGCTAACCCCCATAAAATCTCACCAACCAGCCTCCTATGGTAGTGGTGCCAGTCAGGTGAGGGAAGTTAGAAATAAATCATGAGCATAGCAGCTGTCAATTTAGCCCTTATGCCTTACTAATGTTCTAATTGTGCTGGTCAATCTAAGAGGATGATTTCATTGAAACTTATTTTATTCTTTGGTATTTTATATACATTCATTTAAAAAATAAAATAAAAATATAAAAGACAAACAGAAATATAATGATAAAAATAAAAAGATTTGTTCTGTAAAATTTGGATTCAGTCAAAAGGTCACACTTAATGACCTAGAAGGCCACATATGGTCTTACGACTGCAGGTTCCCCACCCCTGCTATATAATAAGCCTGTGTCAAATGTTTTGCAACCATTACATTTTAAATCTTAACACTTCTATGAATTAGGCACCATTATTTTGCATTTTACATATTTTACATAAAGTGAATAAATTACTTGCCCAAAGATCACATATGCAGTAAATTAGCACAAATGGTATCCACTCTTTCTCTGTCAGTCAGGGTTCAACCATGGAAGTAGAACCAGTGGCAGCTATTTCTTCTCCTTCTGGGGAAAACCACAACCCTGCTTTTAAGGACTTACAACTGAATTATCCAGGATAAGATTGTTACTTAAGGTCAACTTAGTAGAGCTTAAATTGCATATATAAAATGTTTTCACAGTAGCACTTAGACTTGTGCTTTTTCTAATTAATTGGGACTGCAGTTTAGCCATATTGACACCTCGGGAAAGCCATTATATATTTATTCATTCTTTTACCATTTATTGACTATATACTACAGATTTGGCACTTTACTACATTCTGAGTATTAAGAGGAAAGCTAGCAAAAGGCTTGTTCTCAGAAACTTACTCACCGGAAGGCAAGTGATAAAGAATCCCTGTAGAATATAATTACAAAATCAATTAGTAGTATGAAATAAAGGTCCATATGACCACAAAAATATCACTGACGTTTATATGAATAATTTATATTATGAGTCATATCAGTGATTATTTTAAAATGTGACCTGAAGAAGAGTAGCATTAGAAAGCACAAAAGTTGAGAAGGAGAGTTTTACACAGAAGAAAAAGGAAAGAGTCAATGAGATTTTGAAAAACTGAAGAAAGGCGTGGCCAGGCAATTAGCGTAGTGAATTATAATAAAGGTGACGAATTCTGTGCCCCCATCCCCGCTCCACCTCAGTGCATTTTGAAATCATTGAAAGATTCCATGCAGGGTGGTGATATGAGTTCACTTATGTTTTAAATTAATCACCTTGATTGCTATATAGAAAATGGCTTGGACAAGAGCTACAGTGGAAATGGGGAGAATGGTTAGTAGGATATTTCAGTGGTTCAGCCAAAAGATAATGGGCCTTGGGCTTGTCATATATAATGGAGAAAGAGAAACATGAAAAGATTCCAAATATATTTCAGAAGTAGAATTAGAAATACTTGATGATAAATTAAAGGTAACATCTTAAAGAGAAAGAAGGTATCAGATGATTACCAGGTTTCTACCTTGAGATAGGGAAGACCTGAATCTGTATTATTGTTTTTAAAGCTTAAGATCTTGGCAACTACTACAGAGTAACTATCCCAAACCCATCATTTTCAAGCATGATGTGGGAGATATCTACTCACCTAGAGGCACACATTATGATTACCTAGAGCATCTTTTTTAATTAATCCACTGTAAGAAACTTTGACCTCTCTCCAGAATGGGGCATGTGTTCTACCCCCATGAGCCTCTAGTACTAATGGGGGTGCATTGGAACTTTCCCAGATGGTGGACGGTTTGGAACAACTTACTTAGAAACTTGTGACTTAAACCATTCAATGTGAGAATGGCATTAGGGTTTGTGACATAGGTCAGTGGCTCTGAGGACAGAGGGAAGGCTCACATGTTATACCACAATGTGGTAGTATATGGTTCTCATAAATGGATGTGGTCATATTGCATTAAACATTAACAGTATGGCCAAAGTTTCATGTTAGTATCTTGTAGCTTACTTCCCTGAAATCAGCTAGGTAAGTTGAGGGAAAATTTCCTGACCCTTTTTGATATTAAACCTGTTGGGGCTCAGAAAGCAGCACTCCAAAATATGTCTCTTTAGCATGCAGAGTGCTTTGAACTAAAGGACATTGGAAGGCCTCAGAAGCAGGCTCAGAACCAAGGTCTCTTTGACCTTCTCTTGTCCTCCTGTCTCTTGCCGCTCATTGTCCCCCAAAGTGAGCTGTGGAAACCAGAATTCCCCTTCCCCAAGGTGGATCATAGAAACTAAAATTTTCTTTTCCCAAAGCCAGCCATAAAAACTGAAGTTATCACTCTAACCTTCCTTCAAATTTCTGTCTATGAATTGGCCATAAATAAATTCTCTGACCTATTTTGTCTGATAGTAGGTCATAAGATCATTGTTGCAGAAGGGGTCATGCCCTGACCTGGACAAACAGAAATGCCACACAAAGAAGCCAAAAAGACTCTAAACAGACAAGCGTAGCTGGGTTTCCCCACTGAGTCTATTACCGTTAGATCATTCACTTTTTGTCCAATCACATTTCTACACGGCTGTCTACTCTTCACTGAATCTAAGTATAAAAATGGACAGTTTTCCCTTGAGTCTTTTGGTTTTTATTTCCGAAGACTCCGAAAGCACATAACATTTCAATTAAATAAACCTGTTATACTTTTCTCTTGTTAATGTGTCTTTTGTTATAGGAATGTTGGCCAAGACCCTTATGATGGATGAGGGAAGATATCGCATTGTCCCTCCAAACCCATTTTTATCCATTGATAAGCCCATTCAACACACATAATCACAAACTTGTAAGAGAGAAAACATGAATATGTTTATATACAAAGCAAAGCAATTTTCTTTTGTAACCACACAGTGCCCCTCCATGAAAACCCAAACTAAATGTGATGTTTAATTTACACTATTGATACTTGGCCCAGTAGCATCTGTACCCCTCAGCTTTCCTTAGAGTCATCATGATTTTTTTTTTTTTTTTTTTTGTAATTTGAGTGAGGACAGGTCAGCTCTGGGAACACTCACTACATAAAGCTCCTATAAAACCATTACATTATCCCTGATGATGTTTTATTGATTTAAGAGGCTAAAGCCTGGAGTAGTTATCGAGGCCCAGCATTTTTGCTACAAAGCATACAATTTTCAGAGTTTTCAGTTGCCCAGATATTCATTTAATCTAGGGACGCTTATTTTGGCTTGTTTTTTAATGTTTTCCATCTTGAATAAAAATGATACATATGTTCTCCAATTTTTAATGATTCACTGCCACTTTCTTACATGATTTACCGTCTTAGTTGTCCCACGAGTTGTGATGTAAATTTCAGATACTTATACAAATAAATACATTTGTATTTGATTGTAATATTTTCCACAGCAATGGTCTGAGAAATTATTTTGTTGTCCTAAATCAATGCTAAGTCATGGAAGAGGAAGATTTGACAATTCCCTGAAATTTAATTTTTCTTTCTCTTTTTCTTTCATTATTATTATTATTAATCTTCATCTGCCAAATGTCATTGCCACCTTATTAGTTCTGGATAATCTCCCTTTTTTCTTTCAACAACCGAAGACCTATAACCACTAGTTAAATTGTCTTGTAATGACTGTTGCACAGCAGGGTCATTTATTCTGAGCCATTTATAAAGAACACACAGTACAATATTCCAATCAATGTGTACAGATAGGGTCAGGCTAACACAAAAGTGTATTAAAATGGTTGGATGCCAATTAAGTTCATCCTTTGTGAAACCCTCAGTTATTTTCTTGCTACAAAGATCAAGATGAAGCCTTTGAAGTATATTTCTTTCCCCTCTTTCATTTTCTTCCATATCTTTATGAAGAATATTCTGAAACTTTTAAAAGCTTTTTCTGGCCAAGTAGTCCATATATACTTTACTAGAGAAAAATAGCTTTAAGGCAGCTGTAGAATGATTGAAATTTAATTGTTTGGTAGCCAAGATAAGTAAATCACTAATCGATAAATTTAGGGGAGAATATTAGTTAAAGCTTCAGGCAGTTTCTTGTGTACTATAAGCACAATAACCACAATTAATCATCCAGTCAGAAATAATTCTCTTTGATCTATAAGAGAAATGGGATTTTAATTTTCAAGATTTAATTTAGCAAATATAAGAATTTAAACAGTAATTTTGCAATGAGAAATTACAGAACACTTTAGATTAGAAGCTGAACTGTTACTTTTGTAGTCTCAGAATTAATTCTTATATTGAGTTTCAATTGCAAAACCTAAACTACGTTTACTGGGAAACCACGTGTAGACTCTCATTTGTTATTACCTTAATTAAGTTAGAGTAGGTGTAAAGCATGGTAAAGTACTGCATGTAAATAAACAATAATAAAGCTAGATATTTAAGGGAACAATAATTTACCACGTAAGACATTTAGAGTTAATGTAGGCAGGGTATGAATAAGAGCATGATACTAATTGGATTTTTAAATCTAACCCCACTGGTATTACAGTTTGTATAAACTCCTCTCAGATTCTGGTGTTGGGGCTCAGAACCTTGGCATGTTGAGCACTTTGAAATGAAGACTATTGGAAGGGCCTCAGAGGCAATGTCTTTCTGATCTTCTCCTGCCCTTCTTTTACCCCTTTTTTTTCCCTTGAAGCAAGTCATAAAAAGTAGAACTCCTCTTCCTGACAAAGTAAGCCAAAAACAAACAAACAAACAAAAACAAAACTCTAGAAAAGGCATTC
This sequence comes from Lepilemur ruficaudatus, assembly GCA_963574885.1. Taxonomy (NCBI): domain Eukaryota; kingdom Metazoa; phylum Chordata; class Mammalia; order Primates; family Lepilemuridae; genus Lepilemur; species Lepilemur ruficaudatus. Next base: position 2,887 of record CAUYRT010105558.1, on the reverse strand, counting down.
TCTCCTTTCTCCCTTCTCCCTTGAAGATTCTTACCCCAGAAGGAGTCCTGCCCTATACCTGGGAGGAAGGACTGCTATAGAGAGAGGCCAAGAAGAATCTGAACAGACAAGCTTTGTTGGGTTTCCCCACCCAGTATATTACCATTAGGTTATACCCCTTTTTCTAAATCATGTTTTTACATGGCTGTCCATTTTTCACCAAATCTAAACATATAAATGGAAAATTTTCTTTAGGTCTTTGGGTCTTCATTTTTAAAGTCTAGCATGTCATGTAAAACTTTGAATAAATAAATGTTATGATTTTCTTTTGTTAATCTCTCTTTTGTTGTTAGCATTAGCCATAACCTTTGTGATGCGCAAGGAAAGGTATCACACCTTTCCACCCCTAAATGGGCGTATGACCAACTGTCACCAATATTTTTTGTTGCTATTGGATGTGTTCATTTTTATGTGTCCATAATAAAAAGCTGGAGAAGAATAAAGAGTGAGAACTTGAGAAAGGTAGGGGAAGTATGAGATGAAGTCAATTGCACATTATATGCACATTCTCATTGAAGAAATTTTGGAGGAATTCCTCCTGTGTTTTTTCCCTGAAGAGCTAAACATATACACCTAGTCCAGAAACTGGAAATATTTCTGTGAATATAATCTAACATGTATTTCTGGATTTCAGTAATAAAAAAATTGTACCTATTCATGTCTTTAAGAACTATAAATTCCTAAGTTATACTATAACTTTTAAATTTTCTTTATCTCCGCTATGGGAATTTATAGTTCTTAAACAAAGATACAAATGGGCAAAATTTTTATATTATTTAAATCTAGAAATGCATGTCAGATTATTTTCACAGAAATATTTCCAGTTTCTAGAGTGTTAAATGTTGATTCTGATAAATAAGGGTATAAATGACTTTGAAAGGAAAATGGATATGTGTCTAATTCACTCAACACTGTGAAGAAATGTAATAAAAGGGGTTAGTTTTCAGAAATCGATCCCTCTCATTCTTCCAGGGCTGAATGCCCCAGCTTCTCGTATGTCTGCTTGTGGGTATTTTGTGATTTTGAAATTCTTCAGGTCAGCATAAACTGCACAACTGACATTTTAGAAAATGGGTTTTTAAAAAAATTCATCTCTAAATATCAGTACCTGCAAGTATTACACTTAACATGTAAGAACAGTGATTTTCATGCATTTTTTGGCTCTTCTATCCTTTAAAGACATCTAATAGTGGGTCTAGCTGTAATATTGTAGGTCAGTTTGATGTTCTTGCTGAATAAAACAAAAACTTTTCTTTTTGCAGCTACGATTATACCTGAACAGTTTGATTTTTTTTCAAGAACTTTAAATTCAACATATCTTCTCTGCTTAAGCAATAAAGAGAATATATACTGTACTATTAAAGTGTATATATTGCCAAAGCAGTAGATGATAATTGTTCAAAAGGTGTAAAATAGACTAATATACCTTTAAATCAATGATGTATAGATTATTATATTCCAAAATCATTACAAATTTGTTGTATGATAATGATATTTGTGAAATAATGTTACCAATCATGATAGTATGTAGTAGATTAAAAACTTTTAAAAATTAGAATATCAATCAAGCATCTAAAAATAATTTTCATTAATATCTAGGAATAATGTACAATAATTTTCCACTTTTAAAATAATAGTATAGTGAATATTAAAGGAATATTTGTAAACTGTTTTTCTTTCTCCATGGCAGTGACAAGGATATTATCAGGAAAGAAGTAGGTTTTATGGGAGTTGAACCTTACACAATTTAGAGATTCTTTTAAACAAGGTAATATAAGATTATGAATGTATAATTAAATACAAAAGTGAGCATCTATCTATTTAGAATGAAAAGAGAAATTTAAGCAATCATTGCATTTAAAAATGGTTGAAAACCACTAACATCACAAAAATCCCCCAATTAGCATAATATTTACTTAATTAATTGTATTATACCTTCTGTAATACTTCCACTCCTTACCCCCCCCACCCTGGTATTTGACTGCATACTCTTTGATTAACTCTTCTATCATAGAGCTTTTCTTATACCTCTTTCTACAGAAAGAAGAGAAAAAGAATCAGTTTTTTTCTCTAGCATATTTGATCAAAATGTATTTGTTTAGATAGCTTGTAATAGTTCCCTTTAGCTTTATGACTCATTATTGAAAATGTTATGCAATTTCTAGAATTGTTTTCCAAAGTTAAGAAAGCCTTTAGGAGGTTTTTGTGATATATGAGTAAGATTTAGAATAATTCTACACAGGCTGGCTTATGGCTCCTGCTGCTCTACAACCAGGTTCTATTCCCCAGTTCATAGGTTGGGGTGCCAGGGGATCTGCTCAGATTATATCAGCATTAGAGTATGAATTATTTATTTATTCATTCATTCATTCATTCATTCATGCATGCATATTATGAGGGTACAAATGTTTAGGTTACGTGTGTTGCCTTTCCTCCCTCCCCCCTGCCACCCGCGGAGTCAGAGCTTCAAGTGTGTCCCTTCCCCAGATGGTGCGCATCGCACTCGTTATGTATGTGTATGCCCATCCCCTCCTCCCCCCTCCCATCTGCCCGACGCCTGATAAATGTTATTCCTATATGTTCACTTAGGTGTTGATCAGTTAATACTAATTTACTGATGAGTACATGGGTGCTTATTTTTCCATTCTTGTAATATACTTCACTTAGTAGAATGGGTTCCAGCTCTAGCCAGGAAAATACAAGAGGTACTATATCACCATTGTTTCTTATAGCTGAATAGTACTCCATGGTATACATATACCACATTTTATTAATCCACTCATGTATTGATGGGCACTTGGGTTGTTTCCACATCTTTGCAATTGTGAATTGTGCTGCTATAAACATT
>CAUYRT010105556.1:0-21239 GCA_963574885.1 Lepilemur ruficaudatus | reverse complement strand
TTACTCAGTCTCAGGTATTATTTGAGCAGCACAAAACGGACTAAGACTTTTAGCTGAACTGTAAATTACACTGTCTTGAATAACACATGAGCATGGTTGACACGGATAACCTAACCAATGGTGAAACTGAATCTTAATTTTTTTTTAGTTTTGTAGTGTTTGGAAAAAATGATGAAGTATAGCATTTTAACAAAGGATACAAGGTGAGTCTTACTAGAGGTGCAATTCACTTGCCTATAGACAGTGCAGTTTCCTATTAGCCTAGTTGTGGGTTTAAGGACCCCCCCTCCGCCCTGCTGCCCCCGCCCTGCTCCCCCGTACTAGAATGAACTATTTGATCTTCATTTGTGTACACATTCCAGGTTGTGCTGACCTGTGCTAGAGCCTAACCTCAGGGACCTTGCATGTCAGGTCTTATGTGCTTAGAACAAAAAGCAGCTGGAAGATAATACCCTCTACAGGCTGAAGTTTCCACATATAGATGAAAAAAAGAGACTACCTGTCCAGTCTGGCTGAACACACAAATGCTTTTATGAAAGGTGTTTTATGACACACATCAATACCTAACATGTACAGTTGGTTAGAGTCAAAAATCAAAATGCTTTGGTATGGAAACTCATTTCTCACTCATTCTTCTCACACAGCAATGCAACCTGCATTGTGATCCAGTGACTGGGAGGTTTCTTTGTTGATAAACGCACTGATGTTAAACAGTTTGTTGATAAACCAGTAGTTGCCAAAATTCTTGACCTCTCAGGTGTCTGATAAACTGGGCATTCAAAAGTATAGAGGTCTGAATCTGTCTGGTTAGAAGCATCTGGTGTTTCAGTAGAAATCTTTAAAAAACAAAAATGTACTAGTTAAATTGCATAGTTCAAGCAAATCAGTAACTCACATTTTCTAGGTCTGGGGGATTTGTTATGAATAAATACCTTTAAGGTTAGATGGTTAATTTAACTGCATATGGAAATTAGGACTGGAGAATTTAAAGAGCAATTATGGCATATTCTTGAGAAATAACATTGCATCTTAGTATAGCATCCATTTAGATTTTAGCAATGTTTTGGGCTGTTGTAAATGTTTGTTGTCTGAAGTATATCATCAAATCTCCCTTGTGAAATCGGAGGGAGTGGTGATAGAACAAATGGTTTGTATTACTGAGAGAAAGCTCAGACATTTAGGACTTGGTGACAGATAGTTGGGTGTTTACCTTTGTTGGCAAAAAGTATATAACAGGAAAATCACAACACGTTTCAAGAGGCAGTGAGTCTTCTAGTATTTTTTGTTCACGATTCCACCTTGCCCCCTCGATGAATAAACCGAAAATGTAAACTCCAGTGTGTGAGGGGTCCAAGCCCTAAGATGGAAGAGAGGTGGGGTCAGTGGTCCCCCAGGAGAACTGGCGAGCCCAGCCAGAGGCTCCACCCGGACAGGAGCCTACGCAGAGGCTCCGGAGGGCTCTTTCCTGTGTGGGCCATCCGTGCCCAAGGCACGTTGTCCCAAGTTCTAAGGTGAACACTTAATTCTTTTCTTACTCTGAGCACTTAGAAAAGTTTTTAGGCTTAGGTCTATATAATGAGCTTGAATTGACAAATATTACCAAACATAATAAAAACCCCAATTTCTACAATTAGAATCCTGTAGCTGAGCTTATTAGGAGAGAGCCAGAACAGTTACAAAATGGTTAAAAAAGAGTCTACTGTGCTCAAATTTTGTCACCTACCTCTACCGTGGTGGCTACGATTACTCATTTAGGCTACGGAAATTTAAAAAAGGTTGGGAAGGGTTCCATATGTCTTTCAATGATACGGGTCAAATGATTTAATTTAAATGACAAAAGGTTAAATAAAATGAGTTTCTGAAGAGTTCTGTGAAGTGGAAAATATAGTTGCCAGCATCTCCAATTCCGGTGACTCCAGGTGTGACGGCTGTGAAGCCGCGCGCTGTCCCGCAGGGGTGCGCAGGGCCGCACAGCCTGGACGGCTGCCTGGGAGGGCTCTGCCTTCTGCTCTGATCTGGCAGGTTGCTGAGGACAAGGGATGGGCACAGCTGTCCTGCGTGCTCCCTCGAGGCGGCGGGGTGGCTCCTTGACTTGGGAGCTGCAGAGTGGAGCAGCCCGTGCTGTGCTTGGTGACACTTTCTGTGCTGTCCACTGTGTGCAATGTGACTGTACCCGGAGGTGCAAACTGAACTCATATCAAGCACCTCCTATTCTGGCTTATTCTATAAAAGACTTAAATTGGGAATTGCTTTGTGTAATATAATGACTTTTACGTTATGTAAATGCAAGGTTTCATATACTGCATTTGTTCTAGTGGTGTCCTTTCATAAAAATCTTGGAAGATGTTAATCTAATGAGTTTGACAATCTGACTTGCATTTACACTTGTATGATTTGGCAATGGCATACATGGCTTTTTCCTCTGAAAAGCCCAAATTGCAGGTAATTTGTAAACAGCCCATTTTGGGGTGATTTAACTCTCCAAAAAGCCACCAGAATAAATGGAAGTAATCTTACTTCACCTAAATGGAAGCTGGTTCTTGGTATAAAGCAGAAATAACTGAGCACATCTGATTAAATGGCTAGAGACAAAAAGTGAAGTCGGGCGGCAGCTTATGCCCCTCTCTCCCTCGGTAAGGAGAGGCCCAGCGTACGTCTGCCTCTCTGCAGCCTTTTCAGATCCAGCGGGTTGGGTAGGAAGAGGTTAGGATATGGGCGAGGCTTGGCTTCAAAGTTCATGATGTGAGTTCTTTGAATCTTCCTTTCCTGACCTATAAAGTGAAGATGGTTTGTGAGGCTTGAATAATGCAGGTAAAGAGCTTGGCAGAGTATCTGGCACGTAGTAAAAGCTCCGCAAACGTTGGCTGGTGAGCATCAGAGCCGTCGTCACCAGGTCAATTGTCATCTTCTGGACAGCAGGAGCCACATTTTGTTCATCTCTATACTCCCAACAGCTGGCAAAGTTTTGGATACATATTTTCAAGCCCCTACTCCTTGGAGTTCTACTTCTAGTAGAATTGGGGTCTACTTCCTCATGTACCACCCCTTTAAACACTTCTTTTTCTCCTCAGAGTCTTTTCTCCTCTAGGATGGATTCTCCCAGTTGCATTCTTCTTCTGATACGCTTTCTAACATTCAGTCTTTCTGTATGTTTTCTGAGTCATTTCCAAGGTCAGTGTGCTGAGTGCTGAGAAGAGGAAGGCCAGGACTGCACCAAGAGGCCAAACAGCATGAGTGCTGGCTGCCTCCACCCACCCCAAATTTCGGAATGCAGTCATGAAAGCACTGGAAAATGAGAGTATCCCCAGTGGACCAGAAACTATGAGAGGCCTAAGACAGAAGGCACACAGGATTAGGTTAAGGAAAACACAGTCAATAATACGCACAGTAAAAACTAAATAAAATAACATCACACCCCCACTCAAAAAACCTCCAAATCCTACAGACTAATTTCAAATAAAATACTGATGCAAAAGTCTGGAATAAAGTATTAGAATTAAGACGATTCAATCTCAGGAAATCTTTTAATATAATTAATCATATTGATAAAAGTGAAAAATCATGTGATTATTTCCATAGGTGCTGAAAAGATCTTTCATCAAATTTATTTTCCATTCTTCATAAAAAGTTCTTAATATAGGAATCATACTTTATAACAAAATAAACTCCAGATAGTTCTATATAATCCACCATGTTAATAAGATAAAAGATAAAAGCTGTCTGATTATTTCAATGGATGCAGAAAATCATTTAATAAATTCAGTACCTATTCATAATTAAAAAAACTTCAACAAACTAGGAATAGAAGGAAACTTTCTTAATCTACCAAAAACCTATAAATGACATAATACTTAAACATGAAATATTAAATGCTGTTCCTTGAGTTTTAGGAAAAAGATAAGGATGTTCATTATTAACTTTTCTTTCTTTCTTTTTTTTTATTTGAGACAGAGTCTCACTCTGTTGCCCAGGCTAGAGTGCCGTGGCCTCAGCCTAGCTCACAGCAACCTCAGACTCCTGGGCTTAAGCGATCCTCCTGCCTCAGTCTCCGGAGTAGCTGGGACTACAGGCATGTACCACCATGCCCGGCTAATCTTTTCTTTATATTTTTAGTTGTCCAATTAATTTCTTTCTATTTATAGTAGAGATGGGGTCTCGCTCTTGCTCAGGCTGTTTCAAACTCCTGACCTTGAGCGATCCGTCCACCTCGGCCTCCCACAGTGCTAGGATTACAGGCGTGAGCCACCAAGCTCAGCCCATTATTAACTTTTCTATTGAACGCTGGACTAGAAAGAAATTGAAGAACTATATAGATGTTTAAATTAAATTTAAGCTAGAGAAATAAAAAAGACCTAAATACTTATGACTAAAAGTTGCAATATTGTTAAGACATCAATTCTCCAAAAATTAAGACAACTTTAAAGAAGAGCGAAGTGGAAGGACTTTATGTTACCAGACATTAAGATTTACAATGAAGCTACAGTAACTAAAATACTATGGTGCCGCCACAAAGACAGACAAATAATCAGTGGAACAAAATAAAGACTCCAGAAACGGGCTCAGGCATATGAAATTATTTATGCAATTATCTATGACAAAGTCAAAGTAGGGGAGGGATGGCCATTTCAACGAAAAGAAATGGTGCAAAGTCAGCTGGGTCTCCGTATGGAACAAAAAGGACTTTGACCCCCACGTCTTGCCAAACACAAACTCAATTTGATGTAGATCATAGGATATAAAAGGTAAAGCAATATAGTTTCTAGAAGATAACAGAGAACAAAGAGAATATTTCATGACCTTGGGGTAGGCAAAGATTTCTTAAATAGGACATAAAAAAAGCACTAACCCTAAGAAAAGATGAATATACTGGAATTTGTTATAACGAAGAATTTTTGTTTATCCAAAGATACCATTAGAAAATGAATTAGAATGTCACATACTGGGAGAAGACACCTTCAATACATATATCTGATAAAGGACTTATATCCAGAATATGTAAAGAATTTCTATAAATCAGTAAGACAAAGACAGACCAATTAAAAAATGGGCAAAAGTCTCAGAAGCTTCATAAAAGAGGAAATCCAAATGTCAACAAGCATTTTAAAAGGTGCTCAGCTTCATTAGCCATCAAGGAAATGCAAATTAAAATCACAAAGAGATACCACTACACCCCCACCAGAATGACTAAAAGTAAAACAGTAAAAATACCAAATGTTGGTAAGGACGTGGAAAAATTTTTTACTTACTGGTCGGCCTGTAGATTGGTACAACCACTTCAAAAAACCATTTGGCAGCTTCTACACCAAAGCTAAACATACGGCTATCTATGACCCTCAATTTACAGTCATGTGCCACATTTCAGCCAATGACTGACCAAATATAGCAAGGTGGTCCCATAACATTATAATGGAACTGAAAAATTACTATCATCCAATGACATTGTAGAGCAACACATTACCTTTTTGACGCTTAGATATACAAATACCATTGTGTTACTCTTGCCACAGTATCCAGTAAGTAACATGCTGGACAGGTTTGTAGCCTTGGAGCAATAGGCTATGCCACGTGGCCTAGGTGTGTAGGAGGCTATACCACCTAGGTTTGTGTAAACACGCTCCATGATGTCACCTCATAACTCATTTCTCACAACATAGTCCCATCATTAAGTGGCACATGACTGTATTTATTTATTTATTACTATTTTTTTGTCATTTTGGTTGTAGCCAACCTAGTGGGTGCAAAATCGCTTGGCTTTGCATTTACCTGACTAGAGATATTGAGCTTCCTTTCATGATTTTTTTTATCCTTTGACCAACACCTATCCTCCTCCCACCCCCAGCATTGGTCCTGGAGCAGAAAAATAGATTCCAAGATTCCTAGAACAAGTTGGAATTTAGTAAATGACAACCATGGCTCTCCAAATCAGTGGGGGACAATGGCAGGAGGGTGGCAGGACTGGGGTTTGTGCCCAGCGCCAGCTCTCTGTGCACTCCCAGCCTGAGTGGCCTCCTGGGGTCCTGCTCGCCCGTTTGCTGAGGGCCAGGTTGGTGGGTGTTTCTACTTGGGACCTGGCTGAGCTCTGGAATGAGTGGTTCCTGGGGCAGGCATTTCAGCCAGCACCAGCCATGAGAGGTTTGCCCACTGATTTGAAATGACATCTTTAAATTCCGACCTCAGCAGCATTCTGTCTTCATTAATAAAAGGAGATGAAGTTCATTTATTATATCAACTTAAATCTTTTTGTCATTATTTATAATTTTTTCTTTCCCCTAGAAAGAGAGTGGAGAGATGAAATTTGATGGCATTTGGACTTGAAGGCGGACTGTGCCTTGTTTATCTGCCTCTCCGGTGCCTGGCCTGTGGTAAGTGCTGGATAAGGGTTTGTTGAGGGAATGATTGAATGAATGAATGAATGAACGATTTCCCTTTCCAATCTTTTAAGTATCCCAGTACCTTAAAGGCTCTCCTGACTATGTTGAGTTTCTTTTCGATGACGATGGAGAACTCCTCGTCTGTGTCGTCGCTGGTGTCAGAAATCACATGGTGGGTGAAAGTGAGGCCGTCCATAGAGAGTCCCTGGGACCTTCCGTAGTCTTGAAGCACAGCAGTGAGAAAGGCTGTGGAGAAACCCCCACGCCCACAAGCTCCTGTGAGTCTCAGGGCTTTCCGCAGGGTTAGCGACCCTGATGCCTCATGGGGAGGGGAGGGAAGCGAGGAGGAGACGGGTGTGAGGCTGGGCAGGGCGGGAGGAGCATCAGGTCACCCGCTCATGCAGGCCCAGGTGACATCAGGCTGGCCAGCTGCAGGAGCCTCCTGGTGCATGTGCTGTTTTTCTAGCTCCAGCTCCCCTCCCATGTTCGTTGTGGGGACCCTCTCCGTTTCTGACCCAGTCTTGGCTGATCATCAGACCTCATCCTCTTGGCAACAAAGATGGGGCCCAGAGGCTAGTCCAAGACCAAGTGTGTCTGAGTCTTTCTCAAGAAATGGCACCTGGATGGTGGGAAAAGGAGGACTCCTTTTCCTCTGGAGTTGCAAAGCTGCTGTGGCCATTTTCCCCTGGTTGTTTGGAGAAAGGCTACGTTGGGCAAGAAACAATGAGAACATCTCCAGTTCGACATCCCATCATTTCCACCCTGTCAGTTTGCTCCTGTCCCTGTGCGCCCTATTTCAGCGAATGACGTCAGCAGCCACCAGCTTTGTAAGCCAGAGACCTAGGAGTCATGCTTCCTCTCGCCCGCCCTCGCCCTGTCCCTTCACGCACAGAGGCCACTGGCTCTGCTTCCCATGTGCCCGCTCCACTGCTTCCCTCCGCCTGCTCCCCGGCCCTCCCAAGTGCGCCAGCTCTGCCTGGAGGTTGGCAGGCGCCTGGACGAGCAGGGCCCTGTTTTGTGCACTGCTGTGTCCCCTGCCCCCTTCCACACTGCAGCTGTTGGACATGACCTCTCTGGCCTGAAACACTTCAGTGGTTCCCACTGCCGCAGGATGGAGGTGACTCCCGCAGTGTGTCTCATGCCTCCAGGGGCGGCCATGCCCATCTTTCCAGCTTCATGCGGCACCATGCTCCCTCTGGGGCTCGTGTGTTCTGTCTGTAATGAATATGTGCTTTGCTCCCCCTGCCCTCTGCACCTTTGGATGGAATTCTCTCTAATAAGATTGCTATTCCCAGTGTAGTGTAGTGGTTAAGTCAACTTTTTAAGTCAGATAGGCTGAGTTGCTTTTGTTTTTGTCCAAAGTCATTTAACTTACTAGGAGTATTAACCTTGGGCAAATCTCTTAACTTCTCTATGCCACGGTTTTCTATCTGAAAATAGGGAAAATTACAGTAGTAACCTCATAAGATTGTCATGAGAATTGAATGACTTAATTTATACAAAGTCCTCAGAACAGTGCCTGGCACCCAGTAAATGCCATGTGAGTGCAGTTAATTATTTTCTCTTTCTTCTACCCCCACCTGGGTAATACTTAACTAGCAGCAAGCTTCAATTCTCACTCTAGAGGTGATTTCCTTGGTGGCCCTCTCTGGCCCTTAGTTAAGGTCCCCCCGTTTTATGCTCCAGAAGTATTTGACTCATTCAGAAAGTTATTCCTCATGCTTCTAATATTTAGGGAGAGCTTGTATGGTGCTGGGGGCTGTATTAGGTGCTAGGGATACAGCACAAGCTAAAACAGACCTGGTTCCTGCCTTCACAGAGCTCACAGTCTGGTGTTGCTCCTTATGATGCCCTTAACACCCCAACCACACATTCTGGCTGAAGTCTCTTTCCTGCTGAACATTTGTGCAGAGCAGGTGGGTCCCAGGGCCCAGCAAACATTCAGTCATCGGTTCTTGTGAAGGAATAAATGAATGAATGCCTGAAGCACAGAATCCGCCCCCAGTTAAGGTGTCCATCTCCAGTCCTCTGTCGTGGCCTTTGGGGGTGTCTAGCATCAGCCTTTGACATCACAGATTCCATGGCCTGGAGATGAGACAGTGCCCTGCCACGCACAGGTGAGGCCTGATAAGGGGGTTATATTTTGGGATGTGAGGAGATAGGGGTGAGGGATAGAAGTGGGTGGGGAGGGAGAGGAGAGATTGCTCTAGTGCACGCAAGACACTCAGGCACTTGTGGGGATGCAGGGACTGCCATCTGGGCTCCTCATCCTAAGGGGAGGAGGAGAGGGCAATGATGAGGCCCTGAGTGCAAACTTGCCTGGGCCAGGAGTGGGGCTGATCCTGGCTCTAAGGCTCACCTTGTGGGAAGAAGAAAGCTGGGAGCCAATATCTTGCAGGAAATCCTTCAAAGAAATTCTCTGTATCAGCAGGCTGTTTGGATTTTGATTGAACAGACTGCTTCCAAGCTGTGATAAATCTCATGTACCTATTGGAAGACAGGCCACAGGTTGGGGTCGTTAGGGGATAGTTGCACACCTTCAGGGGGTCTGGGCAAGTCCCTCTGACCCTCCCAGGTTCCTCCCTGTAATTTCATCTCAACTTCACCCACTCAGGACTCTTGTCCTGTACTTGAGTGGAAACCAGCTATGGTTTCAAGCTCGTGAGGGAAAAGGGAGACCCCAAGTCTAGAAGGCAATGGATTTGGGTAACAAGGGAGGCCGTTGTTGTGGGAATCCTGGCTGGGCCTTGCTAAATCTTGTCACAGACTTCTCTCGAAGGATTTATATCATAGAAATGTGGGCCGGGTGTCTGCATTTGTTCTGTTGCTAACACTCACTTCTAGTTCAATGGTGTAAGAGGCAGTCTGGTACAGACTTTGGAACCCAATTCTCTGGGTTCAAATCTCAATACTTCCATGCTCTAGTGTGAAACTTTGCACAACTTACTTCATATATTTTGCCTCAGTTTCCTCATGTCTAAAATGAGGATGATGATAATGGTAGTACCTACTTCACATCATAGGGTTACTGTGAGAATTAGGTGAGTTAGTATGAGTGAAGCTTTCAGAAGAGTGTTTGCCACACCACAAGGCGCTTGTTAAATGTTAGCTAGTCCCATGCCTCTCAAGCTATTTTTATTACAACTAAAAACACATTTAAAAATTATATGTAACTAGGGGCCAGGTGCCGTGGCTCATGCCTGTAATTCCAGCACTTCGGGAGGCTGAGGTGGGAGGACTGCTTAAGGCCAGGAGTTTGAGACCAGCCTGGGCAACATAGTAAGACTTCATCTCTACAAAGGATAAAAATTAGCTGGGCATGGTGGCACATTCCTGTAGTCCCAGCTACTAGAGAGGCTGAGCCAGGAGGACCCCTTGAGCTCAGGAGTTGGAGGCTGCAGTGAGCTATGATTGTACCACCGAATTCCAGCCTGGGCGACAGAGCGAGAGAGACACTGTCTCCAAAAAAAATTTTTTTTTATGTAACTAATTCTTATTTCTTTTCACATCTCCCCTGCTAATTTCTCAGGACACAATATAGAATAACAGAAAGAGAAAGGTACTAGGTTCTAATCGTAACTGTCTCTTGAAGTGGAGTGGCCTTGGATGAGACTCTCAACTTCCCCACTTCCTCAGCCCACACGGAAGACCAGAATCCCTCCCCTGCTTAATTCACACGTTACTGTGAGGAACCAAGGAGATCACGCATGTGACATTATGTTGTAAACTGTTAAGCTTTAAGCAAAAATGGGGAAGCGGCATATAGCAGCTTTCATCCATACCGACGACGTATTGCAGTGAAAGCCACTTTGGCCCATGTATTAAAGAAGTTCAGTCGCTGGATGAGATCATTAACCCAGGAACTCAGTGGCTTACATGACATGTAGGCGTGTTTCTGTTGGGATTTAAAGACAGTCACATTAATTTTTCTTTTTAGATTTGTCTTTGGGGTCATTAGGAACATTTCTGCAAACTTTGGTAATAGACTCAATTGCTTGAGAGAGACAACCTGGCAGGAGAATGTCACTTTCCAACTGAAAGCACATAATGAAAAATACGAAAATTATTACCAAGGCAAATGGCATTATTTTAACAGTGCCTTGGATAAAACACTTAGAAGCTTCCATCCTGGCTGAAGGCTTCTGTCATTCTTCCCACACCCTTCCATTGCCCACGCCTTCCCCTGCTGTGAGCTCACCTTCACATGCCATTAGGTGTGAGCAGGTGTGGCTTCCTGGCCTCCCCCCCATGCAAAGTTCTATAACTCCCCACCCACCATCTACTCCCTTCCCCCACTTCTCCCAGTCCTGCATCAAGCTGACTCCTGCTGCTGTGCTGTGCACAGCCCTTCCAGAGTGTTTCTTCTCTCCTCTGTAGACTCAGCTTTGCATTCTCCATCCCTTTGCTTATTAACATACTTTTCTATCTCAAATGCACAAACCACCCAACCCTCAATCCTACTTGTTTGTTGCAATTTGGCAGGAGGAGGCCTTGTAGTCCCCCAGCCTCCTTCTCCTTTGCTGACAGTCAGGCTTCCTGAAGGAAGAAGCCATTGGTTTCTGTCCCCTCTCCTGGAGTCTTCCTTAGAAACCACCAGTGACCTACTTTTCATGCTCATGACCCCCCCAACCCACCCCACTCGCGTTCGTATCCTAAGCTAGTTACTCCCTCCTCCTCTCTTGCCTTGGCTTCTGTCTATACTCGGTCCTAGCTTTCTCTTGAATTATCTACATCTTTTTAGGTCCCATCCATTGGCTCATCTTCTTCCCTCCTTTGAGGTTCGTGTTGCCCCTAATCCCTTCAGCCCTTTTCTCTTTCTACTTTATGCTCTCCCAGGTTTAATCCATGGCTGTGGTTTCCACTACTTTGTCTAAGCTGATCATACCCATGCCTTTGTCCAGTTGCTTTTCAATAGCCCCACTTGAGAGCTCCTATAGCTCCTCACACTTCCCATGTCCAAAACGGAATGTTGTCATCTGTTCCTCAAACAGCAGGTCTTTCTGGCCACCTTGTCTCTGAATGGCAGTACTCCCTACCAACTGTCTAAGCCTGCAGGGAGTTAGCTACGCTCCCAGCAAAAAATCGGGTCCCTTAGGCAGGGGTCATCACAAAGGCTAAGAAAATAATAGAAAATAGAAAATAATAGAAATAAAAGAATACACAGAGACAAAGTTATAGTTTTATAGATTTATAAAAAAAAGCAGGGGTACTCAGGGATCCCCACAATATCCCCATAAATTGTGAGGCCAGGAGTGAAGTTTCACATGGGTATTTATAGATACAGATATTGGTTGCCAGGGGTAACAGATTTACATAATAACAGGTAGTTCGTTTTAGGTTAAAAGTTTTTCAAAAGGCTTCTATAGATCCCTTAATTAACTCTATCTATGTGAACAAATGGTTACAAAATCTTTCAAAGACAAACTTCTAAGTTCTAAGGTAAATTTATCACTTAACAGAAGGGTCAAACAGAGATATAGTGGCTCCATATTTCTTTATCTAGTTACTGTGGATGGAGACAGGTAGTCAGGAGTCAAGCAGGAACTGTCCCTTAGGCTAATTGCTTTTAGCCGCAGGTGTCTGTCTCTCGGGGGGGGGCGCTCTTTGATCGGCTGTCATCCAGTGGCTGCATGCAAACCTGCTTTGTCATTCAAAGCAAGTCACCTTGGAAAGCAGCTGCTACTGACCTTTGAGATGCCCTACTGAGCCGAGGCAGCCTTTGATATGCAAACTAACATGTTCACATATTCCTTCAGGGCAAAGCCCTGCAAAACTCCTGAGATAATTTCTGTCTCTAATATTATAGGGGACATTTCAATAAAGCAATAATTCTGTGGAGCGACACAAGCTGGACACTTCCACTTGGCTACTTTCAGCTCTTGCTACTCTGTCAAGTATGCCTGGTCTCAGCCATATGTAACCATACATGTAATATCCCAATGGCAACATTCTCTCGACCTAACTCTGCACTCATGTACATCCCAGCTCTTTCACTACTTGGCTTTCTTAGCAAGTAATGGAGCTTTTCTGCTCCTCAGTTTCCATCGCTGCAAAACGCAGGCATTGGAGTAGAGGATGCCCAAGATCCTTTCAAACTCTGAAGTCCTATAATTCTAGAAGTGACTCCACATCTCCATTTTTCATCACAGTTTATATTCGATTTTAAAGATTATAATTGTCATTGCTTCCTCTAACCTGTCTTCATGTTTTCTACATAGGTTTTTAAAAATAATGTTACTGAGATATAATTCATCTGCCATACAACTTACTCACTTAAAGTATATAAGTCAATGGTTTTTAGTATATTCACTGAGTTGTGCAACTATCACTACAGTCAATTTTAAAACATTTTCATCACTCCACAAAAAAACCCCTTCTTGTGCCCTTTAGTGTTTACCCCCCAATTCCCTGTTACCCCAACCCCGTAGGGAACCAATAATCTATTTCTATCTCTACAGATTTGTCTATTCTTGACATTTCATGTAAATGGAATCACACGCTGTGTGTCTTTTGTAATGGCCTTCTTTCACTTAGCACAGAGAACACTGTTTTCAGGTTCATCCATGTTGTGGTGTGCCAGTGCTCCATTCGTCTTGCTGACCGAGTGATATTTCATTGTAGGCATGTGCCACATTCTGTTCATCCATGCATCAGCTGGTGGACATACGAGTTGTTTCCACATTTTTGGCTATTATGAATAATGCCACCATGAACATTCATATGCAAGTTTTTGTGTGGACATGATTTAATTTCTCTTGGGTATATACCTAGGAGTGAAATTGCTGGGTCAAATGGTAACACCGTTTAACTTTTTGAGGAACCGCAGCCTGGGGTGGGGAACCTGCAGCCTCAAGATCACATGTGGCCCTCTGGATCCCTGAGTGCGGCCCCTCGACCAAATCCAAACTTCACTGAACAAATCCCTTAATTAAAAGGATTGAGTCAAAAGGCTGCACTCAAGGATCCAGAGGGCCTCATGTGGCCCCAAGCCCACAGGTTCCCCTCAAGACTGTTTTCCACAGTGGCTGCACCGTTTTACCATGAGTAATATATGAGGGTTCCAATTTCTCCACATCCTCACCAATGCTTGTTAGTATCTCTTTTTGATTCTATCCATCCTAGTAGGTGTACAGTTTATCTTACTGTGGTTTTAATTTGCATTTCCCTGATTATACATGATGTTGAACAACTTTTCACATGTTTACATAGGTTTATAACCTGGTATAGAATTCAGAGTTTTGGGAAAGGCCAGTGCTAACTGAAGGGGAGAATTTTATTTCTGGAGCAATAGTTTTTGTGTCCAACATGATGCTTATTAATTTCCTACTCTGTGATTCCAGATCTTCCATAGCTGATTTTATTCTTAGTCTAAGGTCTAATAAACTTTGTGTTTTTACAATTTGGCCTTTTGCTTAAGGCCATGACCCAGCAGTCTCTTCATCTTCTTGTTCTGCTTTGTTTTTATTTTTCAATTTAAAAATGTCAACTTTTTTTGCTTACAAAAGCAATATATTCCTTTTTTTCTCTGTTTCTGCTGCTTGAATCAGGAAAAAGCAATATATTCTCATTGTAGAAATATAAAAATATAGAACTGTATAAGGCAGGTATAGAAATCATTCATAATTCTATTATCCAGAGAAAAAGTTATTTTTGTAAGTTTTCCTCCAGTCCTCTCTCTCCATCCACGCACACACCCCCCTATACATATATATACAGTTGAGTCTCCTTATTTGCAGTGGGTATGTTTTGCAAAGTTCATTGTGAACACTAAATTAGCAAATACTGACCCATTGTTCCTGTGTACAACATTTAGAAGGGTTATATTTGTATGTACCATAGCTTATGTAACCAGATTCCTATTAATAGATATTCAAGTTGTTTTCAGCTTTATGTTATTATAAACAGTCCTGTAATAAACATTTCTAAGATAAATTTAAGCGGAATTGTCAAATTGCCCTCTGAGAGGTTGTATTAATATATACTCATACCAAAAGGATGTTGGCATCTTTTAATAGTTACATAATATTTCATCACATGTATGTACCATAGTTAGCTTAACCATTCCCTTGAACCTGGATATTTATTTCAGGGAAACAAATAGCTAGGAAATAATAATAATTGCTTACCTGCCACAATGTAGGCACTTTCATGTTAAGGAAACAGTTAAATATTTCCTCCAATTCTTGTGTAAGGATGGTCTCTCCCTTTATTGCAAGTTGAAGATCTTTTAAAGATTTATGTATGACAAATAATAACTTATCAAATCGTCTAATTTCTTGGTTCAAAAAGGTTAGCAAGACACAATGGATAAGGGCATCATGATCTGGATTAAAAAAAGAAATAAAATTTTGATGTTTTACAGATTAAAAAGAGGCTTTCCATGGAGGGGTATAGGTTGTGAAAGTTAAAGGAATTTTATGTTTCTTGATCAAGGGTTGATCAACATGTTCTGTAGAAGGTCAGACAGCAAATATTTTTAGGGTTTGTGGACCGTACCGTCTCTGTCAACACTACTCATCCCTTTCCCTATAGTGTGAATTCAGCCACAGAGAATACTTAAATGAATACATGTGGCTGCATTCCAATAAAGCTTTACTTATGGGCACCTAAATTTGAATTTCATATAATATTTGTGTGTCACAAATTATCCTCTTTTAATTTTTTCCAACCATTAAAAAGAGTGAAAAGCATTCCGTCTGCAGGCTGTGCAAAAACACATGGTGGGTGGGATTTGCT
Organism: Lepilemur ruficaudatus; assembly: GCA_963574885.1. Lineage (NCBI taxonomy): Eukaryota > Metazoa > Chordata > Mammalia > Primates > Lepilemuridae > Lepilemur > Lepilemur ruficaudatus. The sequence continues at coordinate 6,132 of CAUYRT010105556.1, read as the reverse complement.
GCCCTTGATCAAGCCTCAACAATAGCACTATTTTGACAGACTATTGCTCAACATTTGATTCCAAAATGAACTTTTTAAAAGTGTTAGAATATGGATGTTAAAATTTAACTGGGAAAATTACCACAGTCCAGCAATTTAGTCCCTTGGAGCTGGGCCTGGAACCAACTCAGGGCAACCAGGCCCACTCTCCCTGGGCCTGCCCTGACTGCCAGTAGCGCCTCAGAATCAAGAGGTCTCCCAGCACAGGGCCCAAGCCTCACTGCCCAGATGCTGTTCCAGAAGGCAGAGAGGCAGAGAGAACAGGGACCTAGAACTCTCCCAAGCAGAGTTGCCACTCTCTGATTTGCCACGTTTATTATTTCTTCACTTTTGGTCCCAGTCAGGCACCCTGACCCCCACACTACAGTGTTATTTTCTTCTCTGCTCCCTGTCTTCTGGCTGGAGAGAAAAGGAGGTGGAGATTTAGCTTTCCATTTATGCCAGTCTTTTTACTTCTGTGGAACTTTCTGCCCTGTCTCTACCTTCCTCATGATGTCAGAGTCCTTTCCTGAGGAGGTCAAGGTGAGAGGAAGCAGCTCAGGTCCCATGCTCACCTTTGAGATTTTCAGAAAGAGATTCCCAAATGGGGCTTGACATTATGCCCTTCAGGGTGCTTGGAGTTCCAACCACACCTTCTTCTTTCTCCACTGTCAGTGGCAACCGCTTTAGCATGTCAGATAAAATCTCCATCACCAGTTCATCATTACTCTGCTCAGGTCTGCAAAAGAAATGAAGAGAAGAATGTGATACAGAGGGGGAAGGAGGGGATAGGAAGAGATTTGTTAAAGGATATAAAATTACAGGTGGACAGGAGAAAAAGGGTTCTGGTGTTCTATAGCACTGTAGGAAGACTATAGTTAATAATATACGAGGTCTGTTGGGAAAGTATCCAGCCATGTAACCGTTTTCCTTATAGTAACAAAGGCTGGATACTTTCTGGACAGACCTTGTATACTTTCAAATAGCTAGAAGAGAGGATATTGAATGTTCCCAACACAAAGAAATGATAAATGTTTGAGATGATGGATATGCTAATTACCCCAATCTGATCACTATACCTTGCATGTATCAAAACATCACTGTGTATCCCATAAATTTGTGCATCTGTGTGTCAATTAAAAAAAATAAAAATTTTAAAAAAATTAATGAAGAGAAGAATCAGGTACAGATATGTCCAATGTAGGAGGGCTGTCTGTTTAGGTCCCATCTGAAGGTAAACACATTTTTACAGAACCAGAAAACTATAATATGGAAGATCTTATAGAGACCATGGAGTTCATTTCATTTTACAGATGAGAAAACTGTCCAGTGCACTTAAGATATTTCTAAGGAAATATAGATTTTAAAAGTTGTTTCAGAATTTCTTTGTAAAATATTCATCGGAATTCATATACATGAAGGAAGTACCAAGACCGAATGAAAAAGAAGAGGCAACTAGGCAGTGTATGCTTAAGCAGCCGTATAGCTTATTCCACTGTTTGTTAGATTCCTCCGTGTTTGCATAAAGGGTTTCCTGATAACACCCCAGTGAGTGGTGACAGGAGGACAGTCTGCGCACAGGTCTGAGAGAGGGTGTGATACTAAGCAAAACCATAAAACACTAGAGCTGGAGGGGTTCTTTGGAATTTTTTCAAAGATGTTGAACGCAGGGCCCAGGGAGGTGGTAGGACGGGCTGAGACAGTCAGTGGATGAGTGGGAGTGGGACACTCCACTTTTGACTTTTCTCTCTCTCTGGTGCTCTCCTCACTAGGAGGGACAGATTTTTCAACAACCCCCCCCGCAAGGGTTCACACAGCCAAATGAATGCCAGCCTTCAGAGTAAGTGATCATCTTGCAGCTACCACGACGTATTTAGTCCAACAGCGCTGCTTCCAAGCCAGTCTACAAATCACCGACATAAGGTGTCTTCCTACTTTGTCATCACACTTTGTTTTTGACTTTAAAGTTGAGTTTATCAGTAGAATTCATCCAAGGTGGCTTCAAATAATTAAAAAGTTCAAAAGCTGTCAAAAATCAAACTTACCTACAAAGGGCAAAGATTTGCTACCACTGAGGACATTAAATTGAATATGATAGATCTTTTGAATTAGAGACAAGTCTCTAATAAGCAAAGGCAGTGTGACTGGGATAATTAAAGTCTCCCAAAATGACCAAAGGGACATTAATAAACATATTTGGTAAATTTATAAAAGCATTTCTGTATAATCATATCATCTCGTGCTGGTGTGATTGGTGTTATGCTAATAGTATAGAGCTAATTTTTAGAAGTGTGAGGTCTATGGGAAATTCAACCTGATATTCTGGGGACATGCTGGAGGTTTCCAACAGAGTACTCTTCTTTCTTCACGTGTACAAATTCCTTACACGTAACAGATAGTTAGTATATATCCATTAAATCAGTGAAATGAGAGTTCAATTATCAGTAGAATAACCTAGAAGATATGTCCAAATACTCAGCCAAAACTATAAGCCATAGCCAGAATTCAATCAGAGACATTTTAATATGACTTATATGGTCCAAAGAGATAAGAAGACTATAAGAAAGTGCAGAATGACAATGGGTTAAAAGATTTTAGAGGTACATGGAAAATATTTACATATATCTTAATAGCCAAAGAAATTTAAATTCCTATCTATGAATACACAGAAGTATTAGGTAACTATAATCAGAATCCAGGGACGATAGGTGATGGTCACATAGATGGTCAGAGAGTTATGTAGCTATTATTACCTTAACAACAACTATAAACAGGGTTCAGGGCATCCTATCAACATTGCCAACAATAATTCATATTTTGGTTAAAATTTCTGTTTTATTTGTTTGTTTTTTTCAACCTCAAGCAAACTGAAAAGTCAAACTCAAAAATCACGCAAAATGAGTGTCCCACTCCCATTCATCCACTGACTGTCTCAGCCTGTCCTACCACCTCCCTGGGCCCTGCGTTCAACATCTTTGAAAAACTTGGTCACTGTAAGCATCTTTCAACTCTGGGAAGATTTAGAATTAGGTATAAATAGGTTTGACAGAATTAAAACCATAGTAAAATTATTTTTGTGTTAAGGAATCTATACATGTTGATATGTTAAATACTTGTAATGTTTAAGAGAATTGGGCCTTATAACACCTTAGAGGTCCATCTTGTGGCACTAATTTAAAAGAGATAATTGAGAAATTAATTTATGATTTTAAGTTGAACTCCTGTCAAATTGGTATAAAATACTGGAGAATAAGAGACTTTAAGATTCATAATATTTATTTGATTAATTATTTAGATTTATAAAAGTTATGAAAAGACTTGGGAGAAGGTCTGGCAGGCAGACAACTGAAGTACCTTAACTTTATGATGAATATTAATATATTTGAAAATGATTAAATTTACAAATGGGATCGAACACTATTCAAAGATCTTTTAAAAGTGATTGCTAAAACTCATTAGACTTACAAGTAGAACTTAAATACATAAGGAACTCAGGTAAGTTAGGTACTATTATTACCTCTGATTTCACTTGACTCTCAGAACAGCCCTGTGAAGTCGGTACTTTCATTTATCTCTGCTTGAGGAGCCTGAGACAGAAAGAGTTAACTGACTTCCTCGAGTTCGCAAAGTCCAGCGGTGCAGCTGAGACTGGAATCCAGACACAGTGAGGAAGGCAGAGAGGAAGAAGTGTGTGTGTGCATGTGTTATCTATTTCCCGAGCAGCTGTGAGTGAGCGCCCTAGATGTTCAGAAACAGCTGGAGCACACTTTGTTGGAATTATCCCTGGGAGGGAAGAGTGGGATTGTCATCTGGCAATTAAACCACTAAGGATTCAAGCCATGTCCCTCTGGCATTAATGAACATGATCTTCTTGTATAGTCACAGGCTGAGGAGACCTGGGAATTTGGGTATATATTATACCATTTGGAAGGCAGCTGTGCTCAGCATTGTAGCACCAACGCTGCACATGTAGGACGCCATTTGAACCTCACAACAGCCTTGACAGGTAGAAAGTTGTTATCCCCGTTTATGGATACAGATTCCGAGGCAGTATGACCTTAGAAACAGAGGTAAGAAAGGTATAATCCACACAGGCCTCGAGATGCAGGGCTAGTTCTCCCTGACCACTCTGTCCTTTTGCTTATTAGGATGGTTATCTTTTCCTGTGCTATTGAAGTAAATATGTACATTTCACATTTAAACAAATTCATTCTAAAAATACCACCCACCAGGTACAATTCAGTCATTCATTCAACAAAGATTTATTGAGAACTACTACATGCTTTGTAATTGTGTGTGTGTATGTATGTGTGTGTGTCTGTGTATTTGTTTCTGTGTCATTTGGAGAATTTAGTTTTTCTACCATGTAGATTATACTTCTCTACAAGTTCTATACTCTATCTCTTCAAATGAATATTTAACAAATTTTGACCAATAATTTTTCCTGATGAGTTCTTACCGGATCTTGAGGGTGGCAGCAGTGGTAGCTCTTGGTTGCATGGCAATGAGACTTTCAATAAACTTCTGGCTCTGAATCTCCCTGCGGCTCCTTATGGCCTCAGGGTGTACTCCCAAGACCTCTGGAGGATCATCATCAGGTAGGGACTGGATAATGTGTATACAGTCCTCCAGGCTCGCACCTTTGGGCACTGGCTGATATAACTGAAAATTTAACCACTTTGTTAGTTTTTGTTTCCTTCAATTCTGCTCCTTCTGAACACTTTGTTTTTGCCTGAGTAAAGTATCTGCTTTTAGTAATGCTTACAGACAATATTTTCCCATGAAATTTTATATAGAAATCTCTTCTTATTTGTATGTGGTATATCATAGACACTGTCAAAAGCAACATCTGGGACTACTGTATTGTAATGTGCACATGATATGCACATAGGACATTCTCATTGGGAAAAGAGAGAAAGAAAAACACTTTAAAGGCTAAGGTGATTCTGACCACCCATTTCGTCAAGGCAATAAAGCTTGAGTAAATCATTTTACTTTAGTAAAACCTACAGAAGGAATGTGGGAATGATCTTAAGAGTAGCAGACCATTGACAAATAAGAGAAATGCATTGTTCATATGGTCAGGAAAGTAGGTGGTGGTGGCTTTTTTGATATCCTCAAGGAAAACATTGAAGAATTAATGAGGGCCAAGATGGAAACATCAAACCACAAAGAGTCACTGATAAAAAAATTACCTGCAGAAGAAGCCAAGATGATGACAAAGAACAGAAAGAGCTGACAAGTTGGAATTGTCATAAAATTCCCAGCGTTTTAAAGCAGCTAAACAATTAAAATATATGATTTCAGAGTACATTTCTGTTGTCTGATAATAATTCTGCCAATGCAATTGTATGCTGTATGTTACTGTATACCTTATTCACTTATCCACTTAAGGTCACAAAGACCACGTATACGAAGACCATGTACATTTTACTTTTGGGGCAATATAAAGGACTCTAAATTTAACAAATTATTATGTTATTTTAAACATTTTTTAAATGGCTTTTCCTGTCTTAGCAAACAGTGTATAAAGGATATACTTTAATGTCTTCTTGACTCAGGGTCATTAGCATAGACTGTTACTAGCCATTCTATAGGTGTCTTACAAATGCATCTCCTTAAAATATCACATTTACCATTTTGTCTATCTCTCTGGACTCTTAAGACACTAGACAGGTAACCTGGATAGGATCTCTCTTTCTTTTGATTATACTAGGCCACTCCCAACTCACAATGATCACTCACAAAGTGTCATCTTCCTTTTCATCTTCTACTCACCTCTCCTATCCAAATTCCTGCCCATCAAAATTTATGTCAAGTCCTACCCTCCACACTCTAAGGTCAGAGGTCTGCAGAATTTTTTCTTATAATAGCTACCGTTCAACAGGGGCATAGTGGCTGGTGTCTAGCCTGGAGATTTCTGCCACACAAAGGTAGAGGACCAGATACAGGATAGAAACTAAAGGGGGAGGCCGGGCGCGGTGGCTCACACCTGTAATCCTAGCACTCTGGGAGGCTGAGGCAGGCGGATCATCTGAGCCCAGGAGTTCGACACCAGCCTGAGCAAGAGCGAGACTCCATCTCTACTAAAAAAATAGAAAGAAATTAGCTGGA